>VYZW01060881.1:2737-14084 GCA_013401315.1 Balaeniceps rex
AACTTTCCATCATCTCTAGTATGCTGAAATAAATATGCCTCCTTGTTTAAAGGGTAACACTTTACTAACACAAGAGATGTCAGCTCCTCTTGTGTCTAAGAGGATTTTTTTAAAGCCAAAAGTGTAAGCAAAAAACGTGCAATACATGCACATTACTCTGCAAACACTCACAGTTTGTGCTTCTTAAATTCAGCATTTAATAGTAGCTCTGAAATGTTTATAAATTAGGATATATATTTAAGAAATGCTTGCCAAAATATTGAAAAAAATACCTTTTAGACAAATTTTTTGTCTAATTTTGGGATAGGGCACCCTTAGTATTTCATGGATTGCAACTAGGTTCTTCTGAAAGGATGTAGGTACTGTAAATTGTTAAATGAACTTTGAGATTACATTTACTTTTGAGCCATTTGAGCCACTTAACTGCTTACAAATAAACAGTGGTTTCCAGTAAATACCTTCAATATGAGAGAAAAGCAAACATGGGGTGCTAAGTGGCAATGTCTTGGGAACTGTATCTACTGGAAGAGATTGTGCTATATCTTTTTCCCCTCAATTCTTCCTAGGACTTATTAGCTCAAGCAAGTACTGTGCTAATGAGGCTGCATGGCTGTCAGTAAGGAGCTGGCTCATGCCTGGACAACTCAGAGTGCAGGCCAAAGAGCTGAAGTCCATCTGGAATACTATGTAAGTGGTTTTCAACATTTTCAATTTGTGGATCCCAAAAATTTTCCAGTGAAGGTGTAGGTCCCTGGAAAACACTACTGCCAACAGGCTTGCTTTTCATAGTTTCCCTGCACAGTTCTACTTTAAAGAAGTCCATGGCCACCCAGTGTCCATAGATCACACAGAGAAAATCCCTGATTGTATTCATCTATAGGAGATCAGTGTATTTTCCTGATTAATATTAAAGAATTACTAACATAATGACTATAAATAAGAACATGATTTTTTCATCTTGAAATTAAGAGGAAATTGAGACTAATTGTGCCCTTAGAAGTATTTAATTACTTCCTTACTTTGGAGAGAGACATCTGTGTTTGGAAATAAAATATCAGTTAGCCTTTGAGCTTTAAAGGGCAGAATGTTTCCTAGATTGATAATCATCACCTAAAGATTACTTAAGAGCATGAAACATAAAAATGGGAATTAAAGTAACCAAGTAAAATTCTATTATGAAGATACTTTTCAAATGACAGCATGGGATGATAAGCCTCTATTTAAAATTAAAACTTCTAAGCAGTAAATTACGGTGCTCATAGTGAGTCGTCAGTGTATTTCTGGGAAGATTTTAGTATGCTCCATTTCATTACAGACATCTCAATTTGACAGACTTTTATGACAACTTTGAATCTATGGAGTGAACCTGAATGGATACAGAAGGTATTAAATGAACACCAGATCAGGGAAGACTGTATCATAAATTTGCCTGTTTTTGATTTAAAATCAGAGTATTTGTTCCATATAAATAGGATATTAAACTTCAGTGTAGTTGGAGAACCTGTGTAAAAGACACTCCATTATATACTGCACAGAGATTAGTGATGTTAAAAGGAGCAGCTTTAGTGACGTTGTGAAGTCAAGCACTCAAAATTTAGGGAATACCTGTTTTAAGAGACCTATTATTGCTGTGCAATCTTTCTTTATTTTTGGACATGTGTGTTTTGGTAATTTTTGTTTCCTTTTCCCCTTCCACACAAAATGGAATGTACTCATCTGGTGAGCAACTATTCTAAATTTTTACAATGAGTAAGGAAACTTTTTTTTACTGCCTAGCACTCAAATTGTACTTTGACGACAGAATTTTCTAATAGGTTGGCTTGGACAATTTATGAGTCCAGATCTGGAGCCTTTCATAAACATTAATAAGCTTATTTTTGACGTTATTATCTAATATATCCTCTAGCAAAAATATGTTATGATGAAGTTAGTTAATAGTCTGATTAAATTAGGCTGTATCATGTAAAAAATACTGTAATTATTTCAAACAGGCATTATAAATCCAAGAAATACAAAGTTAATTAGAAGAAGCTGAAAAGTAAGTCCAAGTATAAGAACAGGCTTGTAGCACCATGCAGCATTAAATCTGTGGTCCTGGTCTTTCAATGAACATGCGATCAACTATTTTTGCCACTACATTGTTATGTTAACCACTGATGGAGCAGGTAACAGTTCAGTGGATGAGAAGTATATCATGCTCCCCCTGCTACGATGGACATTTCCATTGAACCAATAAAGAGACTGGAAAATTAATGACACAAAATGATAGTATTTTGTCCATGACTTAGGCTATATATTTCTAAGGGTGGTTTTTTAAATGAAGAACCTGTATTTAGGTTTTTATTGTCTTCACCTTTGAACTACAGTGACTAATTAGAACATAATTGTAAAAAATTCATTCACAGTCTGAGAGATGATGTAATGTAGACTTTTACTAATAAATTAATGCAGTAATACTGACCATGTCACTTTACTCTTTCCAGAATAAATTATATTAAGATGGCAAACTTACCTTCTGTGTTGGAAATGGGAGTACTGTCACATTTACTTTCACACTGCTGCATTGATGGAGGTCTAAGTGTTTCTGGACACTCACTGGATGCTTGTCCAGTGTATGAGAGGCACTGTACTGTTCGCATCTGTTGCCCAAGACCACACTGTGCAGAACACTAAAAATAAGATAAAAAAAGTAAACCAACTTGGATCCAATTTTTAAATGTAAAACAAGATAACAGGAAAGCAATCAGGAACAGTACACATACACAAATTAAAGACAGGCATCTGAAGAGATTTGGTTAATACACAAAATAATTTTCATAAAATAGTTTAGATTTTTGGGGTTTTTTGACAGTATATGCGACCACTTGACTTTCAAAGAAAATAAAACACAATGCAATGTTAGCTTCGTGAATAGCTTGGATTTGAGGTATGAGAATATAATTTACACTATTTCATATATCATGTCTGAGTTTAAGTGCGTGTTTTCAAGAGAGAAATTATTTACTTTAGAACAAAGAAGAAAAAACAAGGAGAACAAGAATTCAAATCTGCTAGAGGACTTTTTATGGAAAAATGAAAGTATCTTTCAAACAAAAATACTTTGCTGTTTCAAAATATTTTTTAATTTCTATAACTAAACAGTGTTTTTAGGACATATCAATTTAAGATAAATGCGCACCTGGACAACTAGCATAAACAAAAGTCAATTAGACTATAATACCACAAATTATTGTCCCCTGGTTAGTTAAGCTAAGGTGTTTTATTTTCATTAGTGGCAAATTACTCAGCAAACTTATAAACTGAAATATCAAGTTATTGTTTAATAACAGGCCACTGATCATAATTGAGATGCAAAAACATAATGAAAGAAGGAAATTCAGTATATCCTATTTAGAAACACTGCATAACGGCAGCACCATTCAGCCTGTGCTGTAACAATTTAGATCCCTGTCTGATAAAAAGCGTATCTTATGTAAAATTATATAGATCTCGGAAAGTTTTTTGGGTGCCTATATATATCTTAGAATCACAGAATCACAGAAGCATTTGGTTGGAAAAGACCTTTAAGATCATCGAGTCCAACCGTACCTGTCCACTACTAAACCATGTCCCTAAGCGCCACGTCTACCCGTCTTTTAAATACCTCCAGGGATGGGGACTCAACCACTTCCCTGGGCAGCCTGTTCCAATACTTCACAACCCTCTCCGTGAAGAAGTTTTTCCTAATATCTAATCTAAACCTCCCCTGGCACAACTTGAGGCCGTTTCCTCTTGTCCTATCACTTGCTACTTGGGAGAAGAGACCAACACCCACCTCACTACAACCTCCTTTCAGGTAGTTGTAGAGGGCGATAAGGTCTCCCCTCAGCCTCCTCTTCTCCAGGCTAAACAACCCCAGGTCCCTCAGCTGCTCCTCATAAGACTTGTTCTCCAGACCCTTCACCAGCTTCGTTGCCCACCTCTGGACACGCTCCAGCACCTCAATATCCTTCTTGTACTAAGGGGCCCAAAACTGAACACAGTACTCGAGGTGCGGCCTCACCAGTGCCGAGTACAGGGGAAGGATGACTTCCCTGGTCCTACTGGCCACACTATTTCTGATACAAGCCAGGATGCCATTGGCCTTCTTGGCCACCTGGGCACACTGCTGGCTCATATTCAGTCGGCTGTCGACCAACACCCCCAGATCCCTCTCTGCCAAGCAGCTTTCCAGCCACTCATCCCCAAGCCTGTAGCGTTGCATGGGGTTGTTGTGGCCCAAGTGCAGGACCCGGCACTTGGCCTTGTTGAACCTCATACAATTGGTCACAGCCCATTGGTCCAGCCTGTCCAGGTCCCTCTGTAGAGCCTTCCTACCCTCAAGCAGATCAACACTTCCTCCCAGCTTAGTGTCATCTGCAAACTTGCTGAGGGTACACTCGATCCCCTCGTCCAGATCATTGATAAAGATGTTGAACAAAACTGGCCCCAACACTGAGCCCTGGGGAACACCACTCGTGACCGGCCTCCAACTGGATTTAACTCCATTCACCACCACCCTTTGGGCCCGGCCACCCAGCAGTTTTTAACCCAGCAAAGAGTATGCCTGTCCAGGCCATGGGCAGCCAGTCTCTCCAGGAGAATGCTGTGGGAGACGGTGTCAAAGGCTTTACTAAAGTCCAGGTAGATAACATCCACAGTCTTTCCTTCATCCACTAAGCGGGTCACCTTGTAATAGAAGGAGATCAGGTTAGCCAAGCAGGATCTGCCCTTCATAAACCCGTGTTGACTGGGCCTGATCTTCTGATTGTCCTGGACGTGCTGTGTGATGGCACTCAAGATGAACCGCTCCATAATCTTCCCTGGCACCGAGGTCAGGCTGACAGGCCTGTAGTTCCCTGGATCCTCCTTCCGGCCCTTCTTGTAGATGGGCGTCACATGGGAAGCCTCTTAGTAAAATCTTAATTAATGTTTCTCAACTAAGTAAAATGTGTTTTAAAAATACTAAGCCTTGCAACATTGCTGTATCCCAAAATCCCCTTCTAAAAAGCTGTAATAAGGACTATTTAATTTTTTTAAAAATGCATACGGAAACTCATCCAGTAGACACTAGATTACTGTCAGCTAGTCCTTTATAGTTCAGCAGACAACTATCATTCAAAATAACATTTCACTCCGAGACAAACAGGTGAGAAGCTTTTGCTTCAGTCATGGGAACCATCTCTTACCCATTTCCAGCAACATCTTATCCTTAAAGGTACTAATGTGTAGGAGACTAACAGCATTAAATACTTATATGAACTATCTTACCTGTCCCCAGTCTCCAGTAACCCATCGAGGAGGAGGACATCGGCCTAAATTACAGCGGATGCGGACTGGAGGTTTGCTTTCCTCTTGGCATTGAGCAGCTGGAAAAGTTTTTAAAAGATCGCTGCTTTTGCACAGAACAATTCGGTGTTTGAATCCTGGGCCGCACTTTGGTGTGCACTGAAAAAATATTTATATAAATGAATAATGAAAATCTCAGTAAAAAGTCAATAAAAGTGTCAGAAATGCTATTATGGAAAATAGAAGAATATATTTGTGTTCTTATAATTAAACTATAATCACAATTTTCCCAAGACGATAATGATAATTTTAAAATGTTTAGAAACACAAACAAGCTGACTGATGATTGCTTTATTAAGTTAAAGTTTTTATAAGTTTTAATTTGATAAAAGTAGATTTCCTTTGCTATTTATATTTAGGCTATTGTGTTATTATTTACTTTTATATATAAAAAGCCTTTAGGTTAGGCTTAAGAAAAGCACTTTGCTGAAAAGTAGAAAGGTCTGACACATGTAACATTATTATGAAACAAACTTGAGTGTGCATTTCAGAAATTAAAAGTAGAACTTTCTGTTCTTAATATGACCTTAGTACAGTCTTTCTCCACCTCACTTGCAGACCACTGAGCTACAATGAAGACATCTTTCCCCAATAAACATATGGGAAGATAAATGCTTTACTGGACTCCACAGAAACCAGATTATTAGTTCAGATAGAAATACTGTACCCTCTCCCCTACAATGCATGTTTTTCCTCTCCTTTCCTATTTAAATTTTAATTCTGTTTTCTCACAGTTCTTGGTTTTCCTCTTTTTATCGCTCCTCTGCTTGTTCTAAGAGCAAGCAGATAATAAAACATTAATTTGAAAAGAAGCAGGTCTGAAGACCTCTGCTTTTCCTCCTCTTTCTTCATATTGGTTCCCCCCGCCTTCTCCTTCCTTTTTCCTACTGACTATTAACTGTCATTTACATTAGCATAACTGCAGAATGGGGAAGAGACAAGTGCTAACAAAATTAAGACCTTCCACATATCAGTCCCTCTTTAACAGCTGAGCAGGAGTTTTTGCAAGCACAGTTTTAGAATTCCCTATAGGCATGTGTAACCTTTATCCCGTAAACATATCTGCAGTATTTGAATCAGAATCAATTTCTGATACCATAAAACCTACACACAGATTACACTAAACATGCCAAGAGGGGAACTGCCTTTCATATGAAAGCAGCTGCAGAGACAAAACATTATCTAAAAAGCAGTACTCCCACCTGGAGTACTGCGTCCAGCTCTGGAGCCCTCAGCACAAGAAGGACATGGACCTGTTGGAGCGGGTCCAGAAGAGGGCCACAAAAATGATCCGAGGGCTGGAGCACCTCTCCTACGAGGACAGGCTGAGAGAGTTGGGGCTGTTCAGCCTGGAGAAGAGAAGGCTCTGGGGAGACCTTACAGCAGCCTTCCAATACCTGAAGGGGGCCTACAGGAAAGATGAGGAAGAACTCTTTATCAGGGAGTGTAGTGATAGGATGAGGGGTAACGGTTTTAAACTGAAAGAGGATAGATTTAGATTAGATATTAGGAAGAAATGCTTTACTGTGAGGGTAAACTCAGACACTGGAACAGGTTTCCCAGAGAAGTTGTGGATGCCCCATCCCTGGAAGCGTTCAAGGGCAGGTTGGATGGGGCTTTGAGCAACCTGATCTAGTGGAAGGTGTCCCTGACCATGGCAGGGGGGTTGGAACTAGATGATCTTTAAGATCCCTTCACACCCAAACCATTCTATGATACCTCAAAACAAGATCTTTAAGAAAATCTCTCAGTGGGAGTCACCTAAACTAGTCAATACAGAATGGACAGGTTTATCCTAAATCTTATCTCCACTTAGATTTAGAATCTTAAACTGGGCTGCAAAGAGATGGGTCCTCCATTTGGACTTTATAATCCAGAACTTCAAAGTGGGTATATAAACACTTTCCTTAAAATCTAACCTTTCCCTTCCTGTGCTATTCTAGCCTTTCCTATCAAGGTACTGCCTCCTTATCTACAATAGTTCAGTGTTCAGAATTCTCATACAGAATAGCCAGGTTCAATCTTCCTCATGCTTCCTATTCCGATAATCAGTGAATAAATGTCAAAACCCAATGTGCCTATGGAGTTTCATAATCTCTAGAATGTGGTAGCAAATAAGCAAGGGTTTGAGGATCAAAATTTGAGTTTAGGTGCATCCATTTTCTAGTCCTGCTTGAAGACACGTTCTTTTATCTGTCTAAGCTGCCATTTGAGAAAATTCTTTCAGCTACTGCTACCAGAGGAAAACATCCCTTAAAAACCCACTTTTTTGGAGTCATAGTCAAAATTCCATTAAATAAGATGGACTATATACCCTGTCCCCAGAAATGAAAGTGAAGTAAGGAAATAGTTTGCCTACAATAATACTGAATCACCAAAAATAAAAAGCATCAGCAGAATTTAACAAAAAAATTTATGTCTCTGCAGCAAATGAAAGACAAAATACACAGACAAAAAAACCCAGGAAACAGTGTCTCCTATTACCACATGCTTCTAGAATTTTTGACTCACTGAGTGCAAGTCATGACTAACAGTAATATGAATGCAAATTAAATGTGCTTGTCTGATAAGGCTCTTCCCAAGAAATCCTTAGATTATTTTTTGCTGGTTTATATTTTATTATCTGTAAAAATATAAAAGAAGTAATTTACAGTGGGAAGAATAATTCAGTCAAAGCTCAACTATTGCAAAGTATAAAAAATTTTATGGCAAAACTGATGTTACCTGAAAATGGCTACATTCTGCTGGGCAAGCCACTGTTAGCTTTAATTACTATTTGATATAAGCACTTTTACATTCTCCTAAGGACATTATTTAATCTCTATGTTTACAAAATGTTTTTGTTTCTCTGACCAAAAAGATACAGAATTTCTTGCTAATTATCATTGAAGACTATAAAATTTATAACTATATTTATGCTCAAGTGCATTAGCATATAAAAGTTCTAAAATTGCTTAATTCGTATCAAGTATTGCTTGTTTTGACTATTAAAACAAAGCTTTAGAACTTGCATTCCAGAGAAAAGTAGCAAGATTCTATGATTCTATAAGATTTGCCATTGGCTTCAATGGAAGCAGTATTCAACTCTTCCACTTTTTGAGTTCACTCTTGTTTTCATTTTCATGCTTCTATCAGAAAATCAT
This sequence comes from Balaeniceps rex, assembly GCA_013401315.1. Taxonomy (NCBI): domain Eukaryota; kingdom Metazoa; phylum Chordata; class Aves; order Pelecaniformes; family Balaenicipitidae; genus Balaeniceps; species Balaeniceps rex. The sequence continues at coordinate 11,248 of VYZW01060881.1, forward strand.
ATAAATACATATATATAAAAAATGTTTATATGTATATTACTATAGGGATTTAAATACACTATATTTCTGGGAACACTGAACAGGAAAAAAAAAAGCAATTTTTCTCATTGTATTGAAATGGTATCATCAGTCAAGACATTCTGCCAAGCTACACCAGGCAAAATTCATACCAGAAAGAAGTCAGCACTTTGTCACAATCCTGACAAAATACCACCACAACCAGAAGCTTAGCAGAGCTTTAATCTTTAGATTAGAACATTTTTGTTCAAAATTATAACACACTCCTGTTGTATAAAAGGCCAGCTGTGAAGGCCTTTAAAACCTGTTCAAGCTTCTTACGAGGCTGGCAATGTTGATGGATCTAAGGATGATGTATTAGTGAGCAAAGTCTAGAGGAGGTAGCTAAAGAGGAATAGAATCATAGAAATCACAGAATCATTTGGTTGGAAAAGACCTTTAAGATCATCGAGTCCAACCGTACCTGTCCACTACTAAACCATGTCCCTAAGCGCCTCGTCTACCCGTCTTTTAAATACCTCCAGGGATGGGGACTCAACCACTTCCCTGGGCAGCCTGTTCCAATGCTTGACAACCCTCTCCGTGAAGAAGTTTTTCCTAATATCTAATCTAAACCTCCCCTGGCGCAACTTGAGGCCATTGCCTCTCGTCCTATCACTTGCTACTTGGGAGAAGAGACCAACACCCACCTCGCTACAACCTCCTTTCAGGTAGTTGTAGAGGGCGATAAGGTCTCCCCTCAGCCTCCTCTTCTCCAGGCTAAACAACCCCAGGTCCCTCAGCCGCTCCTCATAAGACTTGTGCTCCAGACCCTTCACCAGCTTCGTTGCCCTTCTCTGGACACGCTCCAGCAACTCAATGTCCTTCTTGTACTGAGGGGCCCAAAACTGAACACAGTACTCGAGGTGCGGCCTCACCAGTGCCGAGTACAGGGGAAGGATGACTTCCCTGGTCCTGCTGGCCACACTATTTCTGATACAAGCCAGGATGCCGTTGGCCTTCTTGGCCACCTGGGCACACTGCTGGCTCATATTCAGTCGGCTGTCAACCAACACCCCCAGATCCCTCTCTGCCAGGCAGCTTTCCAGCCACTCATCCCCAAGCCTGTAGCGTTGCATGGGGTTGTTGTGGCCCAAGTGCAGGGCCCGGCACTTGGCCTTGTTGAACCTCATACAATTGGTCACAGCCCATCGGTCCAGCCTGTCCAGGTCCCTCTGCAGAGCCTTCCTACCCTCAAGCAGATCAACACTTCCACCCAGCTTAGTGTCATCTGCAAACTTGCTGAGGGTAATAGTCAACATATATTTATGTCTCTGCAACTTGACATATGGATACTATTATTTGTTAATACTGGGATGATACCTAGATATTCCAATCAGAAATAAAGTATCATGATAACGCACACAAAGAACTTACAAACTATCAATGCCATGGATGTGGTATGAAAGAGCCTTCAACTGAACATCCCTTTCTACTCATCCATTCTTTCCTTCTCACCCCTTTCCTTTCTACTCTTTCCAAGTGAGATTCATTTTCAAAAGGCTGGAATACACTGTACCTTTTCAGGTAGGGATAAGGACCATTTAAAGCCTTTTCTGCCTTGATTTTGGTGCCCTACTTCTTGTGTGAAATGCTGGCTAACAGTGGGGTAAAAAAAAAAATATTGTTCTGCATGCAGAACAAGACACGCTTTAAGATTCACTGTGCCATTTCTAGGTTTCTTGAGGTCCTTGTCTACACTGAGAAAAGTTGCTGAAAGAAACTGCTTACCTACAGGTTTCAGGATATAAAGCTGACAACTTTTTACAGAACTGATCCCAAAAAATATTTTATTTTAAACCTGAAAAAACTAGAGACAGATTCAGGTATAGTCTGGGAATGACTATCTGTTTTATGATAGTGGATTATTTAGAAAACCTGTTACAAATAACAGGAGATTCAGAATATAAGCAAAAGCATCTGTATGATAAATTAATGAAAAAAAATTTCAGAAGTTCACATTATATTTTAGAAGAATTTTCTTTGATATAAAAGCTCACTAAAATGGCATTACATTCATAATTCCTTACGGAACAAAACCAAACAGTTGAGCAATACAGCAAATTGACATATTTTTCTTTCATTCAAAGAAAACCAACATATATAATGGAAAAAAATATATTTGTGCATTTGGTTTGCATGGCAAGGTTTGGGGGGGGGGGGCGGCTACAGGTGTGGCTTCTGTGAGGAGGTGCCAGAAGCTTCCCCAATGTCCGACAGAGCCAGGGACAGCCAGCTCCAAGACAGACCCGCCACTGGCCAAGGCTGAGCCAATCAGCGACAGTGGTAGTGCCTCTGTGATAACATATTGAAGAAGGAGGAAAAATTGCTGCACAACAGCAGCCAGGAGAGAGGAGGGAGAATATGTGAGAGAAACAACTCTGCAGGCACCAAGGTCAGTGAAGAAGGAGGGGGAGGAGGTGCTCCAGGTGCCAGAGCAGAGATTCCCCTGCAGCTCGTGGTGAAGACCATGGTGAGGCAGGCTGTCGGTGCCATGGAGGCTAACGGTGGAGCAGATATCTACCTGCAGCCCATGGAGGACCCCTCGATGGAGCAGGTGGATGTGCCCTGAAGGAAGCTGTGACCCCGTGGAGAGCCCACGTTGGAGAAGGCTCCTGGCAGGACCTGTGGACCCATGGAGAAGAGCCCAAGCTGGAGCAGGTTTGCTGGCAGGACTTGTGACCCCATGGGGGACCCACGCTGGAGCAGTCTGCTCCTGAAGGACTGCACCCCATGGAAGGGACCCACGCTGGAGCAGTTCGTGAAGAACTGCAGCCCGT
>VYZW01060881.1:14273-34287 GCA_013401315.1 Balaeniceps rex
TCCCCCTGTCCAGCTGAGGAGGGGAAGTGATAGAGTGGCTTGGTGGGCACCTGGCGTCTAGCCAGGGTCAACCCACCACAATTTGTCTACACAAGTAGTTTCTTCAGCTGAGAACAGATGGAGATTATACAAGCATGAAATTCAAACAGCAAGGAGATGAACAACGATAGGTTCCATGGCAGCTCACAGCACTGTGATTTAACACGCAGATATTACTACTTTTAAGTACTGCTATAATGCTTAGACTATTAACAACTAATAATAGATGGTGTCTCCATCCTTGGAGATATTCAAAAGCTGTCTGGACATGGTCCTGGGCAGTTGGTTCTAGGTGGCCCTGCTTGAGCAGGGGGGGTTGGACAAGATGACCTCCAGAGGTCCCTTCCAACCTCGACCATTCTGTGAACTATATTACCTGTATTAACAAATTATGGTAAGAGTTGTTCTGTACCACTTCTATGGGTGCTCACAGTGATGCTAGTAGGCCTCCTTCTTCATGCTTTGAATTTCAAGAGTCTGCAACAAATTTTGGAGCTAAAAGTATCTGTGCATAGAAGAGGTCTGTGCAACTACAGGCACATTAATCTTCTTTATAGTATGCAGTGATTTATAATTTATTTTGAATGAAAGACTGTTTAAAGGCAGGCGTATACACAGAAAATGGGATACAATGAATCATGGGTATATCATTGGTAGATCATTTCAGTTTACTCTAATAGTCTCCTTTCTTTTTTTTAGACAAAGTAAGTAGAACAGTCCTAACTTATCTGGGCTTCAGTAAAGTATTTGAAAGGGGGATTACAACTGGGTAAAGTTTAGGATTTGAAAGAAGCAACCTGCAAAGACCTTCTAGGATCAGTCATGGGATTGATCTGATTAATAATTCTTTATAGTCTACTTAATGATGTTCATACAAAAGTAGTTTCAGTTGTTCAGCATTACTGAAATTAGTGGCTAGCACAGATTATCTAACTGACCTTGATGCTACAGAGGTATGCTCTACAGAAAGAGCTGGACAACCGTGAAGACATGAATAAATGAAATGAAGTGAAATTTGGCAGTATGATGTGCAAGAGCATACATTTAAAAAAAATAACAAGAACCTCTATTTAAACTGGGAGATCACTAACTGAAATGAAAAAAGGAGGATAAAGGTCTGCATATATTAACAGAGCATAAGATGACTAAGTAATCAATATGTGATAGCTATGGAACAGAAGGAGGTTATTTAGGGTATACTGATACACTTTAGGTTATGGGTATTTTCAATAGAGGCAGGAAACAAAAGGATGAGGCACATGTGAAGCCTCCTCTGGGATATTATATACATTTAACTCTAGTAATCCATTCCCAAAAAGATGACTTCAAACTGAAACATGAAAGCAGAATGTGGTTAAGATTAATTCCTTTCTGACAAATAATAACTGGAAAGGAAGAGGAGCTGTTTCAGATAACAAAATCAAACAGGTATAAACTAGCATGGAACTAGAACATTAGGACACTTCTTGCAATTCAAAGACTAAAGTTCAGGAATAGTTTTCCAAGAAGCAGTAGGACAAAACCCCAAATTAAGTAATTTTAAAACAGACATTTTTGCACTCTGATTTGCATGTGATGCAGTCACATTCAAATGTATCACAGATCAATCTATCTTCTTTCAGATGCACTGGTTCACATCCTTCAAATTTAATATTTGAATCAGTATAAGGTCACAATTTGGCTTATACTATAAGAGATATCACCATATTTAACAAAAGATGTTCTTTCTTTAATAAAGAGAATACCAATTTTCAGGTCTGCCTCTGAAGATATGTTGCTAAGAAAGGTGATGCTTTACATCAGCATGGTTACTTCAGAAAAAAACCTAGCAGATTATTCTGGTTTCTGATATTGTAATCCCATCATCTCTACTCTCCAGCTATTTGCCGTTTCAGGAACCAATGGAAATGGAAATTGCTTTTTTCTTTAAGACAATTATCTCATACCAAATGGCTATTCTAGGTTTTTTCGTTTGGTTTGGTTTGGGTTTTTTTACTACTTTACTATTATATTTTGTATTTTATTATTTTTCTATTATGATTAATAACAACAGGTCATAATTATTTGACAAAACAACAGAACTGACAACACAGAAGAAAAGAAAAAAAGAAATATAAATTACAAATACCTGCTTTAATACTCTAAATCTATCAGGTTTTGAATTTCTTATTAATCCTTTACTTAGCAAGCAGCAATAGAAAATGTACTAATATTCAGCAGTCAGAGCTCTTTTCTTCACTATTGCCAATAAGCTAACATAGCAAAATTTCCTTACTTCTGACCAGTCCAAAGCGACCCACTGTGGGGGACAGGACTGATTGTTACAGGGCTCTTTTTCAACAGGCCGGTGTGTTAAACAGTTGGTATTGTCCAATGTCTCCTCCTCAGAAGGTCCAATCTTTCTGATACAGAGAACTGTTCGTGAACGCATTCCTCCATCACAGGTCTTACTGCATTCTGACCAATCTCCTATAAACCATCTGGATAGAAAAAGTTAGGAGACTCAGTTAATGCATTTCAGAAATGGAGTAGATAACTGCACAAACCCAGAATCCAAATAGTTTAAATTACTAAACCTAAATCATTGTTAACAATACATGTATTCACAGTGAAATAAAGTAGAAACTTATAGGTCTTTTCAGTAAGCATTTTAATTTATGCCTCACAGCAATCATATCTTCCAATAATAATAATACTTTGTATTTTTCTAGAGCAGCAATTTCCAGCCTAGGCTACAGTAGTTAGAAAGGAGTGTTAAGCCTGACAAAACTGCAGCTATTTAAGTAGATTTGTACTGGACTTGTATGAAATTATTCCTCTGAAAGTAGTTTGCAACTGGAAATGTTTGGGAATCACTGCTGTACATTAAAGCACAAGTTAAAAGCCAAGATGCTTGCCTCTCTAGTATCATTGCAATAAAATAATTTGATCTCAAAATTGGGCTTTCTGAGATTTAATTCTCATCTGATTATGAAACATTTCTAAATTTTTTTATAGAAGACTACACTGAAATGCAAAATATTCTCATTTATTAAAGTAAACACTAGTAAAACATAGTTCATCACATAAAAAGACCTCAACAAATATTTAAAAAAAATGTAAAGTTCTGCATGATAGCTGCTAGAGGGACCTTCTGAGTGTTTGTGTGTACATAGTAAAAGTCGAGAGCTGTACAGTATATTTACTTTGTGATGCTGCAGAGATTAAAGCAGCTGTTAATCTGGCTGTAAAGTCATATTAATTTTTTTCTACTGATAAACGGTTAATACAGCTCAATTCACTGGAAATATCTCTTGACATTGTTGAGCACGTTGGGTCTTCAATGTTTCATATGTTGATTAGATACACTCACCTGAATCATCCTTGCAAAGGATGAAGGTGAAGTCTAATATGCTATCACATGCTGCCAACATGGCAAAAATGTCAGGCATGTCAGTCACTGTGGATGTTCCTGGAGGTATGCTTGGAGCTGCCTCATAAGATTTGTCATTTTCTGAAGCCTCTGTCAAAAAGATGTGCTGCTATCCTGCCTTGTATTACAGAATATGTAATATATTCTAATATGAACCTAGATCAATGCAGAGATGCAAACAAATATGCCATATTCTGTTGTTATTTTCCCAGTGAAAGAGAATTAATTTGTGATTATTCACCACCAAACTTATGCTTTTACCACAGTAGGGAGAATTAGAAGCTTTTCACAGCTTTGAGGAGGCAGAAGTGTTAATTTTTAGTTGGTACTAAGATTTGCTCAAGTGCATTCTCAGGTACCTTTTATGTTTATACTGTATCTCACATGACAGTACCATTCATAGGATCCAGAGAGAGTTAACTATATCTTTTCTTGATATCTGGAACTTTAGGAGTTACTTATTGTAATAACAAACAAAATACTGTGAACAAACAGAGTCTATGCTGCTGTTCAGGAGCCTCAAGTATAATGTAACTGGTATTCAGTTAGGAGGAGTAACATTTTCACCACAAGTAAAGTGGAATTGTGTTAATTAAGAAAAGGAAATATTTGGCCACTCTGTTTAAAGAGTAAGCCTTACTGGGTGATAAATCTTCCAGCCAAAAGGGTCAAACTTCTTTGGGGAACAATCTCAAAAGATGGTATTTGAACAGCCGCCTTCTAAACTACTTACAGGATCAGGAATCGAGAACCCTTCCTTAGGAGTTTGGCACTTTGTATTCACCCTGTGGTGAGCATCAGAATGGAGGTAGATGTGGGCTGAACTGCTCTGACATATTCAAGCAGATGCTGATTAATACACACTACCCACTTTCTGAATCTTGATGACTTGAGTTTCACCATGTTCATCAATGTCCCTGCTGTACTGGATGGGGAATCCAGAAGTGTCCCACTTTGTGGGGTTTTTTTTGGTTTTGTTTCTTTGTTTTTTTCTTTTTAAAATAATGTCAGTGCAAAAAATAAAAATTAACTATGTTAAAATAACTATGTTAACACTACTTTTTAAAGTGCTAATTTGTTAATAGTTAAACCACACAAAGGAAGGGATAGGGATGTGTTTGGTAAAAAGGAACTGACCAAACATGACCACTTCCCAAGTTCTGCTCTCAGGTACATGGTGTGAGAGTTTAGTTAGTGCACTTATAGCCATGCTAGACAGTGTTATACAAACAGAAATCAAGTGCATATCCTTGCAGGATAAGCATATATTTACACATAGACTATGGGGACAATAATTTAGACCTGTTTGTGAGACAGCACATCCACCTTCAAACACACTCAAGGTGAGAGCAGCGTAATGGCTTCACTTCTGTTTATGTTAAATAAGTATGGTACATGGCACAGGGGGAATAAGTGTAGAAGACATTGCTCTGCCATCCTGCAACCTGTCACCATGCCCAGGGAAGCAGTTGATACTCTAGGAAGAAACTGGCTTCATGAAGACCTGTTAGATTTTAATGCATTATAGTATTGCCTCATTCCTCCTGGTGTCCTTCATGCTATAGTTTTAGTTTCTAAGAGACATTTAAAAGACACCACGGTATTTCTTTACTGTGCGATATCTACACTTAATCAGTATTAATGATTTTCATGCTGTCGTGGTTTAGCCCCAGTCGGCAGCTGAGCACCACACAGCCGCTCGCTCACCCTCCCCCTCCCCGGTGGGATGGGGGAGAGAATTGGAAGGGCAAAAGAAAACTCGCGGGTTGAGATAAAAAAACAGTTTAATAATTGAAATAAAATAACAATAATAATGATAGTAATAAAATTGCAATGAAAAGGAGAACGAGAGAGAGAGAGACAAACAAAACCCAGGGAAAAGAAAACAAGTGATGCAACCGCTCACCACCCGCCGACCGACACCCAGCCAGTCCCCGAGCAGCGATCGCTGCCCCCTGGCCAACTCCCCCCAGTTTATATACTGAGCATGACGTCATATGGTATGGAATAGCCCTTTGGTCAGTTTGGATCAACTATCTTGGCTGTGCCCCCTCCCAGTTTCTCGCGCACCTGGCAGAGCATGGGAAGCTGAAAAAGAAAGTCCTTGACTAGTCTAAGCACTACTTGGCAACAACTAAAACATCAGTGTGTTATCAGCATTCTTCTTACACTAAATCCAAAACACAGCACTATGCCAGCTACTAGGAAGAAAAGTAACTCTAACCCAGCCAAAACCAGGACACATGCCCAATTAGAATTAGCTACAGATTATTATGAAACTTAAACCAATCAGAGCTTGTGAATCAATAAACTGTTGTATTATTTGTCTCAAAATGCAAGAAGGAGCTGTTGTGCTGTATTGGGTTTGCGTGGCAAGGTTTGTGGGGGGGGGGGCTACATGGGTGGCTTCTGTGAGAAGATGCCAGAAGCTTCCCCTATGTCCAATAGAGCCAATGCCAGCCGGCTCCAAGACAGACCCACCACTGGCCAAGGCCGAACCAATCAGCAACAGTGGTAGCGCCTCTGTGATAACATATTGAAGAAGGAGGAAAAAAATCCTGCGCAACAGCAGCCGGAGAGAGGAGGGAGAATATGTGAGAGAAACAACTCTGCAGGCACCAAGGTCGGGGAGAAGGAGGGGGAGGAGGTGCTCCAGGTGCCGAAACAGAGATTCCCCTGCAGCCCCTGGTGAGGCAGGCTGTCCCCCTGCAGCCCATGGAGGTTAATGGTGGAGCAGATATCCACCTGCAGCCCGTGGAGGACCCCTCGATGGAGCAGGTGGATGTGCCCTGAAGGAAGCTGTGACCCCGTGGAGAGCCCACGTTGGAGAAGGCTCCTGGCAGGACCTGTGGACCCATGGAGAAGAGCCCAAGCTGGAGCAGGTTTGCTGGCAGGACTTGTGACCCCATGGGGGACCCACGCTGGAGCAGTCTGCTCCTGAAGGACTGCACCCCATGGAAGGGACCCACGCTGGAGCAGTTCGTGAAGAACTGCAGCCCGTGGGAAGGATCCACGTTGGAGAAGTTCATGGAGGACTGTCGCAGCAGAGATGACGTGATGAACTGACCACAACCCCCATTCCCCGTCCCCCTGTGCCACTCGGGGGCAGGAGGTAGAGAAAATCGGGACTGAAGTTAAGCCCGAGAGGAAGGGAGGGGTGGGGGGAAGGTGTTTTAAGATTTAGGTTTTATTTCTCATTACCCTACTCTGATTTGATTGGCAATAAATTAAACTGATTTCCCCAAGTCAAGTCTGTTTTGCCCGTGATGGTAATTGCTTAATGATCTCTCCCTGTCCTTGTCTCGACCCACGAGCCTTTCTTTATATTTTCTCTCCCCTGTCCAGCTGAGGAGGGGAGTGATAGAGCGGCTTTGGTGGGCACCTGGCATCCAGCCAGGGTCAACCCACCACATGTGCATATGCTGAAATTATTTTCTAGTGCAAAATATCACAGCTGTTTCTCAACAGTTTTTGTAGTAAGATTAAGCTATGCTATAGGTCCTTACCAAATTTCACTTTTGAACAAATGAGCTGCTGTTTTAATTATCTTTTCAATATGTAGCATACAGCTACTTTAAAAATAAAACCAAATAGACTTAACCAAGTATGCACGTAATCCTAAAGGCACACAGCATTACTGTACAACACTGAGCATCTTGGAGAGAAAGGTTGTTTGACAAAACTATCATCAGTAAATGGTTTGGTCTACTAAGCAGTTTCTATGTTTACCATTTCTCATCTGAACGCTTTAATCCAAATTTTAATATACTATACTTAAAAATATGGCAAACATTTAGTATGCAATGCAAATATCTATGGGAAAGTTAGTCTCCTCTCACCTCAGGATTCTTCTGTCATTATTGCCTTAAGAATGGCCCCCAGTTCTTTTCTGCGTACTATTCACCACACCTGACGCTTCCATCATAAGAAACTGCTTTGCTAGTATCTTTTTACTTACAATGTCTGAGTTGCTTTGTGTAGTTTAAACACCACTGTTCCTCAGTCAAATCAGGCCTCCTCTAGGACAAAATATGTATTTTCCACAACTGATTCCGGAGGAACAAGAAACCATAATCAAAAACCAAACCCAAATATCCTGTCTGATAAGACAGGTCCCTAATGCTAGATCAGAATTTTATACCACCTGTGGTCAAATGGATTTATTACATATTACAAAGACTTTTCTATCTATGCAAAACAGATGTCCATCTTAGTGATTAAAGACTTACTCAGGTGGGCAAGGCTCAGTGTTGCAGGCTCTTTGGTTTTCCGGAGGCTTACTGTCAGGGTCACAGTAATTGTTTTGTACAATGGAGTTGTCATCCAGCCTTTTACACACCACCTCTTGTTTCTGCACACCTTGGGATGAAATGAAACACTATTAATTAATCATTCTTGCTCTTCTACTTGTTGAGTTAAAGTGTATTTCACCTATTGATTATTAATCCTACTATCCCCACTTTAATTGGCTGAATGCTCCAGGTGTGTGAATTCCAATTGACCAAATGCCCCCGACCACACAAAATCTTTCATTTTCCTTCAATTTTAGGCCACCCCACTGAGAGAGGATTTTAAATTGCTATTGTTTTCTAAAACAAAGGGAATATATTTATAGATTTACTAACAAACTGGTTTTATCTGTATATTACACAAAATCCATTTTCTGTCTACTCTCCTCTACTAGTAAAAGACACTTCAATTTCCAAATAGAATACGGTCACACTTCAATGCAGAATTATTGTTTATGTGCTCTGGTTTAAAATAAAACAGCAATACTGAGATACAGTGTTGCATTTTTATACGTCATCCTATAAACATTTTCTTCATTAAAATAATAGAAGTATTATTCATTTTGAAAGATGCAGTTTGTCTCTGTGAATTCTCATTTTGTCTGGCACTCACAGCTCCTCTTTCACTGTTAACCATCAACAGGGCAGTTCAGAATTTATTATTATTCCCAAAACATAATGACATATCACTGCCAAGGCAACATTATAAGTTAACACATTAAGCAGATTTTCCAATTTTTAAAAAAACAGGATCTAAAGAAAGGCATTAAGGAACCATTGATATGACAACAGTGCAGCTCAGAGTATTGTTGTAAACAGTGGTAACACACGGCTGCCGCCTCTGTTTTTAGAACAAGCTGTATGATGTTTGCTAGCATAAAAAGACTGTGGATCTGCAATTCATATGCAGTTCCTATTGAACATGAGTAGTCATAATACTGAAATAACAGGATTATTTGTATAATAAAAGTTGCAAAAAAGCCCTAAACCTTTCTTAAGAACAGAAACAATTATTTAACTTTTTCCAAATTGTGAAATGCATACAAATAAATAGGGATTAAAACATCCTGGCTTCAAATATCTGCCAACTTTACAGCCCTCTCTTCATTTTAAGACAAGCATTTTATAGGAGGTAGATGTGCAGTAATAAAATTAATTGTATAAATATGTTTTTCAGACACTGAACACCCACTAAAAACATGGGATTTTCTTTCACCAAACATTTGTAGTCCTTTTGCTCATTTTAAACTAGTTAAACAAGTTACCTTGCAATTGTTTCGTTTGTTATTCATTATGGACAAGAATCAAATCTCCTACTTTGGTCCCTAAAACGAGACCTATATGGAATTTAGGTATTTAATTCCAGTAGTGAGTCAAGCCTAGCCTTGAGATGCCTTAAGTTTGGCCCACAAAGCATCCTGCTTGGCTATGAACAGAAGTCTCCCAGTCTAAGCACAGAGGCATGTGAAATGTCTCTATGACGTTATGTGCAAAGGACCTGGGGAAAATGGCAACCTCCTTTTTCACAAGTCTTGAGGATGGCATTCAGTCCCCCATGAGGCTGCAGATCCAGAAGTAGTAGGTATGATCTCTTCTCAACCCTGAGGGGATTCCTACTTCCCATGAGCATACACTAATTTTTGTGACTTAGTGATTATTTTAGCTAAAGTGGCAAGACTGTGGTTTCTAGTCTGTAGATTACTTCTAGTTTTTATTCAGTTATAGTCTGATGTAAAATGTCTAAACCATCTTGAGAGCAGGGATGAAAATCCATACCTGCCTGTGCTAGATGAATGTCTTATTTGCTGGTAACAGATTAAGCCCCTTCCTTGTCTTCCTGCCGTTGGCCCCATGAATCTTGCATCCCTGGTTGCACTGTGGCCCAGAATGCTTATTAAAAAATCTTCCCTTTCCCTACCCCTCTTAGACTCCTCAACTATTCTATGGCACACAGTTAGAGTACTCTTCTGGAGATGTACTCCCAGTTGAAATCTCTTCAGTCTGATATAGGGAACTGCTATTTAATAACTGCCATGGCATCCTGCAAAATATGGGTATTATCCCTTACGTAAAAATATAGCCTTGTTAATTCAAATACTTTCAGGAAAACCTAGCAGTCTGGATCCTAAGCACATAAAAATGTTCCATGTGTGGCCTCAACTCAAATGTGCATGCTCCTGACAAGCAGGGTAGGAGTTAGATTCATCACTCAACATACTGCTTCTTACGGGCTGCCTGTTTAGCAGGTGAGAACTTTGTATCATCCCTCAAAATCACCCGCCTCCTCACCTTACCTCAAAATCATTAACTATGTTGAGACCAAAGATGCCTAATGCTTAAGTCTTCACTCTACTGCAGTACCTAAATCCAGAGTCCCAGCTTTGCTGCTGGGATATCTCCTTTTTGATTACAGCTACACATAATCTTCTCAAAGTAGGCACTTTAAATCAGGTTGTAAATCATTTCACACGTCTGTCATCTCAGGTTATCCATAAACATCACAATCATTTTAAAGTAAGCTTTATTTATGAAAAAGATATTGATTAATATGAGACATGTCTTACAGGTGAGCCAGGTAAACCAACCAGCTTCTTCCATTTGCTCTTCTTTCTACATGTATCTGGATGCCACAACATTAGACAACAGTAGGTACCACTAAACAGCGCAGAAGGCTGCCAGACTGTTTTCCAAGTGTATCCTACATACACAAATCTACATGAACAAGCTAAAAAGAAAATACAATTTTTGAACAGTATTCAACCTCCTTTTTTTTTTTGCTAATTTTAAATTTATGTGCTTTACATGTTGGAAAAAAATCATTTTGCTAGATAGCTAGGTCCAGTTGAAATTGAGAAACAACTCAAATCATTAGCATGAGGGGCCCTCAAGGGCCTGAAGTACATGCCTCCCCACAGCTGTCGGTTGACTGTGTTAACACACAGATATTCTCTTTCAGATATTCATCCATCAGGTATCAAAGATTTTAGAGCTTCACACAAGGATGTTCCATTCACAGCATTCTCAGCACCTAATATTTCAATTACATGAAATTATATAAAGCTGAAATTCAGTGAGATCTTACACTATAAAGGCAATTAAATAAACTTGGAAGGCAGGAACTTGGAACATACAACTAGAAGCAACACCCTTCTACTGCTGAGAACCACTCTACATAGCCCCTTTCATAAAATGATCAAGATCTACCTTAAACACAGGTACATTTTTCTTCTCTGAACTTCACACCTTTGACTACTATAAGCATTCTAATTTCCATTCTAGATGCATTTATTGCCAAATAATACTATTTTTAAAGTCAAAATGGTCTTTCAGTTTAAGTAACTTTATTCTGTTAACCAAGTCAACTCTTGCAGTCTCTGTGTTGTTAGATACACCATTCCTCTGGTCAGCCTCACAACCCTTCTGTACATCTGTTCACACTTGAGTTTTTCAGCCACAATACAAACTGTGCCCAGTACTCCAGAGGGATTTTACTAGTGCCTTATCCAGTGTCATTAATACTTTTAAAGAAATACATCCTAAAATCAAATCTGCCTTTATCATGACTACAACATATCCTAGCCTTCCCTGTGTCTCCTAGTGCTGCACTGTCAGCAAATTTCATCAGAGCTTTCTTCTTTTTATGCTACCATCAGAACAAGAAAAACTGAAGTCTGATGAGTCATGTGAAAGGTCTTTAAGAAGCCCACTAGGCTCACTGCCTTTTGGCCCAATAATTTACATTTTAAGCGTGCCTCTTGTCTACTAATCTTTTCTAATACTTTATTAAATGTAGGTGACAACAAAAGTCTTAGGAAAGTCTAGATGAATTAAACTACTACATATCCTTGGTCTAGGAAATGAGTTATATATTAAAATATATCTGGCTAGTCAAGCATGACCTATCATGTTACACTTTACCTCATTTGTCATTTATTTCTAGATCTTTAGTTATCTTCAAAATTTCAAATCAGTTAGCACTTCAATGTTGTTCTATATATTTTTTTTATATACACACACACACACACAGAGTGAGAGATTATTTTCCTCAGTTCTTTACTCCTTTAGTACTATTTTAGTAGAGAAAAGACATATCAATTGCAGCATGAGAGCGAGAGAAAAATGTTTACCAGATTAGGCTCTCCTTTATAATATCTTCCTTTCGTTCTTGACAAATAAGTGGAAGATCTAAATATTTGAGAAGCTGTGACAAGATGATTCACTTTAAATTCTATAATCTATGTGAGCACTGCCAACAGATGAGAATAATTAAAATCAGATCTGACAACCTGAGTAGGACTATTTCTTTTGCAATTTTCTACTCAAACTTCACCATGACGGGAAATAATATTTAAAAGGACTAGCCAAACAGCAATGCTAGTAACATGTAACATGGCGCTGCTAGTTGACATAGAATTTATGTTAGGCTCTGACTGATGAATAATCATTTATCCTTTCTATCACAAGCTGTCTTAATTCTCTTGGTGGCTGATAAAATAATAGGTTTCCCTCAAATTTCCCTCAAATATAATTGCTTAAAAAGTAATAATTTATACACACTTTATAATTAAGCATTTTAATGATGCATACCATTCTCTTAAATATATTTATGGGATAGCATAGATATTAATGTTATGTTTTCACTAAATTTCCTACTGGCATCAGACACATTTCCTTCCGGGCTTTGGCTAAAAATTGGCAGCCCCAGTAAATTCATTTCTGAGGAGCTATGTAATAAGAAAGTATTCTGAAGTACTATGAACACAAAGTATCATTGTGCTCAGTTTTCAAAAAAATTTAAACCAGCCATGTTATTTATTGAACGTTGGTCAGGTAGCATATCACCCCTAAGACAGCATTCACCACTATTCACTCACACAGTGAAGAATCTTTAATCCATGCCAGACAGATATGTTAATCCAGTTTTAAAATGTTCTGTAGCATCTTGCCACACAGTACGTGATTTGTGATACAAGAAACAGGTATGGATTAAGGAAACTTTACATCATTGCTGTCTAATTACAGTGTTATTTAAAATAACATCTCAGAAACAAAATTCAGATTCTAACTTTAAGTCAAGAAAAAGAAATGGAAAAGTCTGGAAGTGCAGTTTTTACCCAGACAACAGCTACAACTTGGTTAAGCCCTGTGGGCCTTGAAAAAAATCTTTTTAAATTATCAACTCTTCTCTGAGTATATGGTCTCTCTTAAAAAAATCTAAAAAGCACAGCTAAACAAGTTCATTTAAACTCTTGGGGGAATAATTACAAGCAGTTAGACAGAAACACTCTGCTTTCAAATCTACAGTTCTATAGTTTATAATAAAAGACATAAAGTGTCCTCATGACTGTTCAATGCAATTCTAATAGAAAAAACCTCCAGTGGTTTAGTGTCCATATTCTCCAGGGAACTGAGATGTTTTGCAGATTTCAATTCACAAATAGTCTGCATGACTTTCAGTAGCCAAATTTTAAGTTACATGAAGCACAATTTATTCTTAAATTAAAATTGCAGGCATATAAATACTATATCTATTTTTAAAAGCAATCCCCAAAGCAAATTGTGGTTTGCAATTGCAACAGTTAATTATAAAGATGCCAGTATCAATACATAGTGAATCTTGCATAACTAAAACTAGTGCATGCTGGTTAACCCAGACATACTTTCTGAGCTCACTCATCAGATCACAAGATGTTCATCACAGAGCCAAACTTACATTTTCCTTGATGAGGACAAGTATGTTTTATTTGTCTAAAGACAGTTTCATAATTCATCTGAGGGCATGAAAGAAAAACATAGTAGCCATCACTCTACAAGAATGATGAGCAGCAAAGGAAACTGGACAGCAATCAACTTACTTATAATAATATACTGACTGAATATTTCATAAAAAAACATGAATATGTAAGATATTTGACTCATCTGGAGATGATCTCTAATAGAATGAATGAAATCAAAACCAATGCTTAGGGTACCTGGTAAATTCCAGATAATAAATGCTGTCATTTGTTGCCATTTATTGCTAGAATTCTATTAAGCATGGAAGAAAATATAAAAAGGGGGTAAGCACTTCATTGGAGTTTATTTTTAATGTATACAAAAGTAAAAATACACAGAAGGATTTTTTTCCTTTGTTGGATTTTTTTAAACAATACCACCAGCAGTTCACTTTCTTATTAAGAATACTTATGGATCTGGATGAAGTCATATACTTGCCCTTGGAAAGCTACAAGATATCATATAAGGAAAGACAGGCATGGGAGTAAATAAACTGTAATTCTGTGATCTGTAAGTGATATGTATCACCCTTTTCTATTTTAGCACTTTCTTCTTCTCTTTCCAGCCTTCATTTTATTGTTTTATTTCCTCTTTCTATGTATTCTAGTTTCCCCTTTCTAAGATTTTTCTCATTAAATACTTAAATAATCAGGTCTTTAAAAAAATCTTCTGTTGTTGTCATCAATTTTTTCTGAATTCCAGCAACCTGTTCATCCATCCATCCCTTCTAAATTCCTTGTGTTCTTTCCTCTCCCGCTCTTCTCTGTCTAGATAAACTTGCACTGTACATTCTGGTATTCTCTGGTATTGTTTTCCTGTAGTCTTGTCCAAGTCTGCCACCAGCTATAAAGACCTATACAAGACAGTAACAAACTTTCCTTCTGAAAACTCTTGACTCAGAGTAGAACAGTTATCAGTGAACTTTCAGGAAAGGGAATTAATATGAAGAATACATATAGCTCAGTTTTACATAATGTTCCCAGAAAGTATAAGCTTGTATTTTAAAGAAAAGTTTTTCAATATAGAAAATACTGGTTCTAGTATACAAAAAGAAAGCTGCAATTCTGGATTTCCAAGCCTAAGAACAGATACTAAGAGACAGATATTAAAAATGAATGAAATTATATCCTTATCCTACATATGAGTACATGAATCCAGGAAAAGAAGAGAGTTGTCTGTTACCAGGGAAGCTCTTTTAACTACCTGGTAAATCTGAAGAAACTGTTTTTAGAAAAACTCAAGAAAATACCAAAATAAAACTCAGATTTTGGTTTCTGCTTAATCCACTCTAGAGCATATGATGTTCACTTGCAGAGCAACTATAGAATATTTTGTTCTTTTCTCCTTTAACATGAATAACACTACTAAATACACAAGGAGTTGAATGCACCATTAGCAAGTTTGCTGAAGATCCCAAACTGGGAGGTGCTGTTAACTCTCTCGAGGGACAAGAGGCCTTGCAGAGGGATCTAGATAGATTGGAGCATTGGGCAATGATTAATGGGATGAAATTTAACAAGTCCAAATGCCGGAATCTGCACCTGGCATGGAGTAACACCAGGCACAAGTATAAATTGGGAGGGGAGTGGCTGGAGAGCAGCCCTGCAGAAAGGGATCTGGGGGCGCTGGTTGACAGCAGGCTCAATACGAGTGTGCAGAGTGCCCTGGCAGCCAAGAGGGCAAACCTCATCCTGGGGTGCATCAAACACAGTATAAGCAGCCGGTCAAGAGAGGTGATTATCCTGCTGTATTCAGCGTTGGTGCGGCCTCACCTTGAGTACTGTGTGCAGTTCTGGGCCCCACAATTTAAGAAGGATGTTCAGGTCCTTGAATGCATCCAGAGGAGGGCAACAAAGCTGGTGAAAGGGCTGGAAGGAACGTCCTATGAGGAGTGGCTAAGGACTTTGGGCTTGTCTAGTTTGGAGAAAAGGAGGCTGAGGGGTGACCTCATTGCTGCTCTCTGCAGCTTCCTGAGGAGGGGAAGTGGAGAGGGAGGTGCTGATCTCTTCTCCCTGGTATCCAGTGACAGGACATGTGGGAATGCGTCAGGAGAGGTTCAGAGTTGACATTAGGAAGCATTTCTTTACCGAGAGGGTGGTCAAACACTGGAACAGGCTTCCTAGAGAGGTGGTCGATGCCCCACGCCTGTCAGTGTTTAAGAGGCATTTGGACAATGCCCTTAACAACATGCTTCAACTTTTGGTCAGCCCTGAATTGGTCAGGTAGTTGGACTAGATGATCATTGTAGGTCCTTTCCAACTGAAACAGTCTATTCTCTCTCTCATTAAAGGAGGACTAACTTCCTTCTGGTTTTTAAATGCAAGCTAAACATGCAACTTTGTTTCACAAACTTTATCTCCTAGACTCCTCTATGAAGAATAATGTCTACTGTGGAAAGAGTCCATTGATTTCAGGTGCCCAGCTGAGTTTTCAGAATACTTTGCTTTACACACACTTGATGAACTTCATTGCATGCTTCAGAGCTCAGACATTTCAGAGAGGTACCCAGATAACGATGAACTAATAATTAGCAAATACGACTGTAATGTACGCTTTGAGTTGCTCAGTATCACATGAGAACCACACAAGGGAGGCAGGAATGGAATCCAGAGCTCTCACACCACACTGGAAAGCAGGAAACCCTCCTCCTTCTTCTTACCATTCCATTTACAGCATGCTCTTCCTATTCTGCAAAACTGAGACAGGCCCTGAACAGAGGTCCTATTTTAAAAGTTAAAGCACTTTTATTGTTCAGATGTGACTCATCAGCACAGCAGAGATGAATGTAAGATAGAAGTCCAGTGGAAAAGACAGCACGTTACCATCTAATAAAGACTGTAGGTTGCTCTTAGCTTGCTCCTTGACTCCTGACTGCTCCAGTTATCCTTCTCCAAGACAAGGCCTACAGGCAGCTCTAGGAATTGCTGAATGCAATGGATTGCTCTCAAAAGACTATGAAGAAGAGATTACACAGAGTTCGGACACTTCTGCAATATACAATACTCCAAAACTATTTAAACTTTGCACTGCCAAAATGCTGCTCTAGCCTTTGTGCTCTACTTCATGACATTCAACATATATCCTCAAGTTCATATCACTCTGGTGGGGTGTACGCAGTTCTCACTTTTTCTTTTTTAGACACTTTGAATTAAAAAATATACACCAATTAATATCTATGTTTTAAGAGTCACAGACTTGGTCAAATGCTATGTAATGCAGATACAGTCAGCCTGATTTAGAGAGAACTAGATCTAAATAGTGTGGAGTGGACATGAGCTAGTCTGTGACACAGCCTCAGAATCAGAGAATGGTCCCTGCTCAACTGGTCCCTGTTTCACAGAACAGCCACAACCACATAGTCATCCTTAATTCTGTCATTTCCCTGTGTCTAAATACTTGCAAATTTGATGTTTTTTTAAGACAGCTTTTTAAGTGTAACATACACCTAAACAAAAAGACAACATTAGAATACAGACATGTTCAGAGATGGACAGAAGTTAAATGTGTTGATTAGAATTTAGATTTGCCTACAGCTTTGATATAAAAGTATATCTGGCTCTACATCATCTAGAGCTTTCCTGGATCAAGATGGAATATCATATGATCAAACCTTGATCAGTCCATGCACTATAGGTGTGCTACACCAACTACAATGAGAGGCAGGAAAATGTTGATGCCTTTAACAGTCTGTCCCAAAGTCACTACATAATTTTTTTAACCTCATAAATAAAAAATAATTTCCATACTAATATTCCTCACACATGCTTATTGCCCCTTTTTTACTTTCAGTGAGAAATCCTTTAACTGTTGAATATTTTGTTATCCTTTGATGCAGAGCAAAATTTCTCTTCTAAAGACAGAGTTCAAGTAAATAGAATTTCAATAATGGACTTCATATTGAATCCTATTAGAAATAAACAAAGCCACGCAGTGGTTTCATTTCTAAGATTTCTCAACACTTCATATTTGTATTAGCCAGCTTTTCCAGTTACGGTCTCTGTCTCTACAATCCTTGTCTCCCTTTCTTTTTCCCTGACTCAGCTCCTTTTTAGAATTGTGTTTTCTTTTGGCATATGGCAAAAGATGCTTCATAAACTGGGGGTAATAGCAGGTACTCATATGGAGAAAGCAGATACAGTTTTTAACACAATTCATAGCTAAATGAAACATTTATTCCCTGAGCACAGAGCTCAGTGAAAACAAGTGACCATAGTATATCCTCATACTAAGCTGAAAGGAGAGAAAAGTGCCTGGTTTAGCCACCATAAGCTACTGAAGAAAATCTTTCCCTCCCCCCCCAAAGTTTCAAATGAATAATAAATGTATGCAGTTATCACGGATTCACAAATCTTCCCTTAAAAGTTAATTAATTATGTCAAAACGTTCTTATCTAGACAAGTGCCTACTCCTTCAGAGCCAATTATTTTTTCTGTTTTATACTTTCGAATCTGTGAAGTGACAATGACCTGCATGACAGAAGATCCATGGCTAAAATCTTGTCTCTACCCAAATCAATGGGAGTTTTCCCATGACTTCAAAAAGATCATTAACTCATTGCCTTCATAAAAATAGGATTTGGCAGTACTTGTAAGGTTCTGATACTTGGAACTGTCTTTTGCTATGAGATTTTTTAAAACATTCCTTTTCCTACCAAACTCACCGTTGTTAAAATAGTAGTTAAAAAAGCAATCTGTCACTCATTTGATTACAAGAATCCAACAAATGAACAACAAAAATATTGGAGAAAGTTGGCACCTTCCTCTATTTTGTTTCAAGACTTTCTCTATTTAGCTGCACAGAATAGAATTTGTGCTGTCATTTGTATCTTACATATAGCTAAGCAAACTGCTGTATTTAAATAGCAAACAACTAGTAACAGCCACAGCAGGATCCAGCAGAAAGATGAGTCAAGATGATTCTAAACATGAACACTTCCAGTAGCCGTAAAAAAAGGAAAAGGACAAATATTTTGTCCAAAGTTTCTTTAAAAAAATATGGTGTCTTCCTCTTGCTATGGGCAGCGCACAGTGCAGTAGAAAACTGAAATTCTGAGGCAGATTTAAAGCTCTCTCCTATATCTTCTGAAATTGATGTATGTTGGGGAGATGATGCATTCAGTCTCCAGAGAGAAGAAAGATACTGTTCACACAGCACTTCTACTCACCAGTCCATGCAGCAGCAATGGTGTTGGCTTTGAAGGAAGCCAACTGTCCTGCTCTCCCAGCCAGAGGTAAAGAATTGCATTGGTGGCCACTAGAGGGAGGATTAGGAATATAGTAAATTGTGGGCAAAAGGCACCCATGATGAATCATATGGGACAACCTACAAATCCCCCACTGCTGCCAATAGGCAACAATTCTCAGATACTGCTATGGGCTGGGAAGTATAATCGAGTTGTTATCATCTGCTACAGAGGAGCTGCTAGTATGTATCAAACTTTGGTGGCTGGAGGATAGGAGGGCTGACTAGGATCTTGTGAAGCATACCTACAAACACACAAAGACACATCCCTTTATTTACAGTTGCCTTATTTGCCTTCTGGTTTTTAATCTCCTTACTTAAAACTTCTGATGTCCTTTATCAAGAAAGCTCCTGTGAAAAGCAAACATCCCAGCTTCAACAGAATCTCAGAAGAAGCATCAGCAGACAGACACACTGTGCCAATATACACTGTATTTAACAAAAAGATCTGAACATATTAAATGTACTTGAAAACAACAAAATCCGTTGTGATAAAATAAATGTTCTTTCACTAAATTAAGGTTTGAGGCATGTCTGAAAGAAATGTTTTCAATTAGTTACCTACATAATTATGTAGTAAACTGTATCTTGCAATTCAGTTTACCCTGAAGCTTGACTGCCTGATGTCTTACCTCCAGCACAAGTGGCAGAACATTCTGACCAAGGCAGATGATTCCATGCAAAGCCAACTTCATTGTCTCCACTGCCAGTGCGAGAGATGGGAACACTGAATTTATACCTTATACCCAAATTTTGTTCCTGTAGCAGAATCTGTAGTTGAAAACAACTGGTTATACCATTAAAACAAGCAAGCAGAGAGCAACTACAGTGACATTTAATCTAGGTATGTGTTATGTCCTGTGGAAGGGAAAAAAATAATAAAGGAAGCCATAGTAGTTCTTTTAGGTATTCCCAAAAGAATCTAGACTAACTTTTAAAACATATAAAAGAAAAGTATTATTGTCTAAGGTGAGCTTTGTCTTTTTTTTCCCTTGACACAACTTTATAACTTCTGTAAGTTCTTTATTCTTGACATAATTGTTCTAAAAAGCCAGTTTTCATAAAATTAATGTCTTAATGAAAGTTAATTTGGTAGCTGAATAATTACGTGAGGTCAAAGATGGTTAAGGACATTACTGTGCAAACATGCAGCAGTCTTTGCTGAAATCTTGTGAGGAGCTACCCACATAGCAATTATGAACCTAGCTCTGCCCTTGCTTACACTTCTAGTGACTATAATAATAGTAATAATAGTAAC
>VYZW01060882.1:0-14802 GCA_013401315.1 Balaeniceps rex
GGGCCATCATATTTCACTCCCTTACATCATTCCATTAAAGTTTAAATGCAAGCCTGGCAAGCTGTTACTTTCAACTTGCCAAAGAGAGGATTATAAAATAGTAATGGGCCACAGACTTATTTTTAATTCATGCTTCCCACCCCAAAGAGTTAAGAATCACAAGACTTAAACATAAGCTTCAAAGCAAAAGGGGGAAAAAAATTGCTGTTTTGGAGGGTGAAAGTTTCTAATCAGTCTTTCGTTTCTTGATTTTCATAGCATACACATGAAAGTTCAATTCTGAATGTGCATTCACACACAAAAATGGACACTTACTTAGTTCCTTTCTGTTATTCCAAATGGCGATACTAGCGTTGGACGCAGGAGAGGTATAGGAGACAAAGCGCTTGCCTGTCTTCCACCACACTTCTTGTGTGCCAGACATACTCAAGGTCACCCTCAGAAACGAGCTTGCAGCATTCTGCTGTGGCCTAAACGTTTTGCTGTTCTATTGCAACAAAATGCAGGTGAGAATGAAAGCGAATGCATTCTGAGTGAGAGGAGACTATAGAGTGGGTCAGAGTATGCAATGATGATAAAACGGTTGTCTGAACAGCAGCGGCTGACAGCACGTCAGGTTGCATTCAGAGACCTGCTCTCCTTGGCAAGCCAAGGGCCACATTTGTAGTACCAAGGTTCCACTATTTATCAAAAATCATCTTGTCACATGTCATCTCTAAAAGGTTATAATACAGGCCTTGAATAGTTTAACTGTTGGTAAACTGAAATGAGGATTGAAAACTGCTGACACATTGAATTGGAGACATGCCGTGCTTCCTGGCGAAATAGCTCCATTAGCAAAGGGTAATATTTTTCCATTTTTTTAGCATGGAAGCCACAGAAAGCTTATATACAAAACCAGTGAAACTGATTTCATGACTGCAGTGTTTATGTCATTTGAGAATGAGACATGACAGCTCTGTCTTGTCTTAGACCTTTCTTGCCACCACGTTTATTTCAGCTCCTTGCTAAACACCCATCTTCACATGTTGGCTTTTTCTGTCCACTGAATGATCTTAAGTGAATTTTGCAGTAATGTTGAATTACTGACCTGTATTCGTATCAATAATGGGCATAAGTGAAGCAAGAATTCAATAAATTTTGTCTGTTTTAAATTTCCTTTTCCTCCCTTATTGTCAGGAGCATATTTAGTGGTCAGGCTGTTGTGGGCTTGTTTACACACGGTAGCCAATAACCTACATATATATGATATACATAAACATATGTCAAAATAAAAATATACATATATATGATGGTTGCAAGACACTGGGGCTGCAACAAGTTTTGGGCAGTATATCACCACTTTTTGAGGGCATAACATTAGCAATCTGGTGACCCAGTCTGGGAGATGATATATATCCTTTCAAAGAAATCAGCATTGCAGCATCTGATAAGCCTTATGGAGAATCACTGCACATAACGACAAAGCTCACAGCGACATGATGCATTTGGTGGTTAATGTATTTTCTGACAGACAACAAAAGGCTACTGGATCAGCAAGTAGTGAGTTACTGCAGCGTAATGGCTACAAAAATAAACTGGATAATTAATGTCAACCTGCCTAGATCATTGTAATATGAAATTGATCTCTACCTGTGTTGGCATTACTTATGGTTATGTTCCTTTTCAAAATCTGTTCTCTGTCAAAATTTGCCCTTCACTGATTCCATGTTCATTTAGCCCCTTGCATGTTTATTCTAAGTAAACTGCAACGGCACTGTTAGAAGTACCGATTTTGTAGCTGTAGGCCATGACTTCTCTGCTTAAACAATCTCACCTCCTCAGTGTTCCTAATGGTGCATTCTTAGGAGAGGTCAGAGCATGCACAAGGGCCGTGTTTTAGTTGTGTTTGCCAAGTGATTTTGAAAGAATAACATCTGCGACAATGACAATATGTTTGCTGTGATTACCAAGCACATTTATTAGACTTATGGTCTCATCATTAGCTTAAAAATGCCCAGTGACCTTGGTGCTGCATCACTGAACCAGATGAATGATGCAATTCACAGTGATCTGCATACAGTTGCATAATAAAGACCTTGGCCAACACATACCCTCTGCTATGGTAGTATTTCAGTTACAATTGCAAAAAAAGAATCAATTCCCTTCTTTTGCCATGATATTAAGTGTAGTGGTAATGAGTGAGAAGGGTCACAGAAACACCAAACACGCATAACTGTAAACATAACAGACCACATGGGAAGCCACTGCTTTGCAGAGAACAAGGGGTAGATTTTCAAAGGCACAAAGGTCAGTCCTATCAAAAGTCACTGAGATCTGAGCTCAAGTGTGTACCTCGGTGATTTTCCTGACAGCCTCTTGACAAGCACTCCTGAGCAATCCAAGTGCAATGAGCCACCAGGCTACCACAGGCGGTCTCCCAGGGGACTAATGACCCACATATAATTCTGGGTAGAGACAGCTGTAGCAATCAAGCATAAGAAGCTATCCCAATGCATGGATGCAAAACATAATCCCTGACTACATCATTGTTCCTTTGTTTTATTCTAGTTTATTTAACCTTCATCTCTGGACATTGAGTGGCTGCAGCTTGGCTAGCTCAAGAGCTAGCTGCTTCTTATCTCAGCTCTAAATGAATGATACAGAGTTTGACTGGGCTCTGGCTTTGCTCTTCAGCTTAATAAACTGTTGGTTTCTCTCAGTTCTGATCCTTAGCCCCTCTCCTGACTATGCTTCTTAGCCAAAGTGTCTTCTTGTTTCTGATTTTTGCTTTCCTGGTTTCTGGTTCAAAGTTCATAGTTTTAGTCATAATCTTAACCATTTAACAGTCTGCATCCTTGTTGTATTTCTTTGATACTCCACCAACCTTCTAGAAAATAAAGCACACAGAGGAAGAAGGAGTGCTAGTGAACAACATGAAAATATTTCTGAAATAAAATCCTATCAGCACTTGGCCATTGTTAGTCCTTTCGGTCTACAACTGACTGTGACATTAACTGTGCAGTTGGGATTATATGTCATCTAACAGTAGTGTTGAGAGAGAAACCTCTAAAATGTTTATGAGTAAAAGTAGTATTTTTAATGCAAATACCTTGTTGAAACCCCAAATACAGTCAGGGCCTTAGGAGTGGTACAACTGCATATCTCAATGAAAAGGCTCCAGAAAAGAATACCCTAACATTTAAAGAGGCATAAAGTGATGCACTAGATTTTATCTCTTCATTGTAGAACAATATGATAGTCATGCATTACTGTTCAATCACTCTTCTGAATTGCTAACCAAATGGAGGAAGTACACTGTTGATGCACTGCAGAATGTGAAATAGTTTAGGCAGTTATTCCTTGTGAAAAGTGGTAATGGCACTTGGCTCTTCAGGAGAAGTAGGCGTGATAATGTGATCCACTTTAAAGTGCACTTGTGCATTTTGCTTGGTGAGTCAATTTGCTGGAGGAAGATGATACTAAATGACACTAATAACCACAAAAAGGATGAGTGCAGCATAAATTTGCTTATATTTCAGACATTGTGCACATGGTACATAGAGATCTGCAGAGTGTTGCAGAGTAGCAGCACTGCGATATATCTCACCTGCATAATGAGTACTGCTGAATAACTGTTGGCACTGCGTAGGAAACCCTTTGACTGAGATATGAGCATACCTAATGCTTCCTGCCTTGTAAAAAGGACCACTTCTCAAAAGAGAAATTCCCCCTGGAGACACATGAATTTATGAGGGCAGACATTGAGGTGATATGTTTAACGGAGCACTTTGCAGTTTGCTTCACCACCATCACTGGCTATATGCTTGTATTCTCTCTTTCCAGCACACCAGTCTGATTATTGATTGGGTCCTGCTGCAAAGGAGAAGGCTCAGATCAGTTGCTGAGGTCAGTTGCCAAGAATACGCTGAAGCGCAGCAAGGATCTCCACGTAAGTGTCCACCAGCACCACAACCTGTGTTTGGTGAATAATGTAGAGATGTTTTTGCTAAGATAGATCATACCTATGTTGCTGACGTCCCTCTCCCTGTTGCTCTTGGCCAGAAGATATATGTATGTACAGCAGTTCAGCTTCTGTGCTATGGCTATGGCTTACCAAAGAGCTATGGTCCCCACACGACCACGGCCTTTACAGGTCTTTCGTCTGATTCCACCAGCTGAAATATTACATGTGTGTTACATCATCAAGCAGAAGGAAAGACATTTTTCTATTTCAGACTCATTAAAACCGAACTTTCTAACTGTTATAGCAGCTGAATAATCACAGATTCATAAAAAATCAGTGTAGGAAAGAACGCTGAGAGGCCATTTAGTCCATCCTCTGCATCAAAGGATTAACATAATTTCTGACGCCATGATATGACAGTGACTTTCCTTTAAAACTTTAATCTTTCTCTCAGTAGATCTTTCAAATAACTATGCTGAAGATCTGTGCCTTTCTTGTAATGGTAGGTGGCATATACTGGACAGTATATGGTTGGTTTGTGTGTGTATATAGATATATGTATGTACTGGCAGGGATGTTAAAGGTACACTAACAGTAGACTGTTAGTTATCTGGGTTTGAGTCATTAAGTTACAGCAGAGACGATGATGCAAATCAAAGTGCTAGAGGACACCTACAGAGTAGTTTCAGATTTCACATACATAGGGCTGATTCCTGGAAGCTCAAAGGCCATACCAGGGAAAAAGTCACTCTATGCATGCCCAGTTTCTCAAAAATTTTACTTAAAAATATACTTCTGGCCACTGTCAGAAAAGGGATACTGTGCTTGATGGTGCTTTGGTCTGACCAAAGACCATAATTCATTTATAACTATTATCCTCATCCTCATGATTACTATGGAGTGCCTAATGACTAATCAAGAATGATACCTAGGCAAGGTACAAGCAGAGAATAGTGCCTCTTTCCCAGAACAGCTTATGCCAGTAAAATATGACTGCTGTAGCAGTACATAATTGATGGCAACATTGCATTAAAACATTGCAAAGCTCTCCCTTTCTGTAGCCCGACTGGTGCACCACAGAAAGCATTTTGCTCTGTAATCACTGCAGTATGGTACTAATGAGCTTGTTAGGATTTGTGTGCTTTACTGCACAGTTTGCATACTTTGTGTACTTGGGATACTTCAATGTTTTCTAGCTGTGCCAGAGGTATTTGCATTCTGATTGCTTAACAAAACAATGCTGCACATTTAAGGAAGGTCAAAATGCAAATACAATGCATGGCAACAGTAATAATATCCTGCGTGCCTACAAATCCCAATGCACGCGATGTCATGCATTCAGATGTGAATGAACTGGACGATGTGAAGCTACAGGCATCAGTTTGTACATAAATTCTGTACACATGTGTTTACCAACATTTCTTAAACAGCTCAAGGAGTTAAGGGAAGAAGGTTTTGTCTGTAAGAAAAAAAGGATTGCAGTTAACACACTGGATTGAGACTTGGTCCACACGGGTTCAACTCAGGCACTTTGCTGGATTTCCTGGGACCCTGGCCAGTGACTTGGGCCTTGAATCCCAAAAGTGTTTAGTGACATAACCCACTGATTTCCTTGAGAGACAGGCATCTCTTAGGATCCAGCCCCGTGACTCCTCAGCAAGGATAACGGTACTTTCACATTTCACAAACATGCTATGAGGAGAGCTTTGCTCCTTAAAGATTATCAGGCACTCAGCAAATGGACCCTAAAGTCAACTCTCACAAAATAGTCAAGTGAAGTGCCACTTCCCACACTAGCAAGTTATCTTTCCACTGGGACACAAGATCCCCATAAGCATGGCCTCCATCTTTAAACACAATGGACTGCATATCAGATGGGACAGCCCTAATCACGAATGACGTATTTCCTTTCTAACCTGGTGGAGCCAGGTGGGCAGTGTCGTGGTTTAACCCCAGTCAGCAACTCAGCACCACACAGCCGCTCACTCACCCTCCACCCCTTTCCCAGCGGGATGGGGGAGAGAATCGGGGAAAAAAAAACATTGGTGGGTTGAGATACAGGCAGTTTGATAGGACAGCAGAGGAAGAGAAAATAATAATAACAACAACAACAACAACAATAATAATAATAATGATAAAAGAATACACAAAACAAGTGATGCACAATGCAATTGCTCACCACCCTCTGACCAACGCCCAGCCAGTCCCCGAGCAGCAGTCGCTGCCCCCCAGCGAACTCCCCCCAGTTTATATACTGAGCATGACGTCATATGGTATCGAATAGCCCTTTGGGCAGTTTGGGTCAGCTGTCCTGGCTGTGCCCCCTCCCAGCTTCTTGTGCACCTGGCAGAGCATGGGAAGCTGAAATGTCCTTGACTAGTATAAACACTACTTAACAACAACTAAAACATCAGTGTGTTATCAGCATTACTCTCATCCTAAATCCAAAACACAGCACTATGCCAGCTACTAGGAAGAAAATTAACTCTATCCCAGCTGAAACCAGGACAGACAGCCTCCGGCCAGCAAGATGCTGTCCTGCCTGCCGTGTTCTTCTCCTCTTCTGCCTTTTCCCTGTCACTGTGCAACACCTCACTTCTTCCCAGTGGCCACATCTCCCTAGTGTGGGGAAGAAAAAAAAAGATCTCAGAGACAGAATCCCTCTCTCTTTACCTTTGATGATCCTCATTAGAACCTCCAGGGAGCAATGTGAAGAGTGGAAAACACAGATTTTCCAAGGCCAAGATGGGTATGAACAAATGTGACAATTCGCATTCCTTGCTTGGGAATCTTGATTTTAAACTATGGGGGACATAAACTACAGCAGGATTGGGAAAGGGTTACACAGTTTATTGACATGAGGGATGCATCCTATATGGGGCAGCTGAGAGCACTAGAGGTGTTTATGCCAGATCTAAACTCAACACTCACACCTGTGTACATTGGCCAGCGTACTGGCAGGCAGGATGAATTGCAGGAAGACTTAGCTGTCTGTCCCACAACAACCAGGTGTTAGGAACAGGACTACCAAAAATCAATACTGCTGAAATCCAGACTCCAAGTCTGGGCTACTGAGTGACCCTTACCTAGACATGCAGCATCCCCAACAAGTGATGGGTCCTGGTTTCTTGTGGGAAATTCATTATGTCCTACAGGTCTCCTGACTTTTCGGTTCAAAATCACTGTTCACGGCCATGGGTCCCAGCTATGCAGTGCCAGCCTGGCTGGCAGAACTGGAATGCCGCACCCTGCTCCCTGCTAGGTGGAGCCTGGTAAATGGCTCAAGTGACTTCAACAAGGTATTAGTTCAGTACTTGTGAGCTAACTCAATGAAGGGCTTTATTTTATAAATAGTCTGCAATGTTTTAAATAATCAAACATCTGTATCCCTTGTCAGTCAGTCTGTTTCTGCAGGTACTAATCAGTTCAATGAGTTCCAGAAATATTTTTGCAGAAAAATCCACTAATAGTTTTATTCTGCAGTCCAGTGTGACAAGACAATGTGCATGGTCAGCAATAACTCTTTACAATGGTTAATCCATCATATGCTGTTGATATTCTGTTTATTACTGACTATTTATAGTAACTTCATTGTCCTTGATAGGGCATACTCCAGTTTAGCAAACAGATGCACATGTGATTTTTTTGATAGATCTGGTGGAAAGTTTTCATCTGAGATCATTTTTTCTGACAAGTCTGCCTATTTGTTCAAAGCAGAGATACAAATCCCCATTCCATCAGAACAAACAGCAATACAACCTTAGTGCTGGAAATTTGAGGGGGAATTAGGGTTTCAACAGTCATGAAAAATTTTGAAGAACTGGAAA
This sequence comes from Balaeniceps rex, assembly GCA_013401315.1. Classification (NCBI taxonomy): domain Eukaryota; kingdom Metazoa; phylum Chordata; class Aves; order Pelecaniformes; family Balaenicipitidae; genus Balaeniceps; species Balaeniceps rex. The sequence goes on from VYZW01060882.1 coordinate 7,774, forward strand.
ATCTTTCCCTGTTTTACCTCAGTATGTCCTAGAATGTGCTTAACTGGACCGCATTTACCAAAAAAAAAAAAAAAAAAAATCACTGATGGACAGCAATTTTGGTGCAAGCATAGGCACAAGTAGATAAGATGACCAGAAAGAATCAAATGACAAGGCTGGGCTGTTTTCAGTTTCAGGAACACAAAGCTGACTTAAGCTGCTATGTCTCAGATTTCAGTTGACTTGGATCACTGGAAAAGCATTGCATAGCTTTGTATTATTTAGAAGTATGGAGAAGAGGAAATTGTGCTATTCTCTGTACTTTTGAAGACAAACACAAAGAACTGGGTCAATGCCATAATCACAGGAGTCCCTGTATTATTTTGCTTATCCCTTTTCTCGTGCAGTGGGCATTTTATGAGGTTGCATTCCATTATTAAGTAATTTGAACTGAAATCAAATAGCAAGGAAAAGGAAAGATAAGACTTTCTGTCAGTCCAAAATGTTTCTTTCATACCAATTAATCTGATCCTAAACAAATATTTGTATAACATCAGAGCAATTAGACTGAATAAACTATTTTCATTATTTTCTTTTTAAGTCAGCTGTTCTTTAGATCAATTTCTAATAAACAGCAAGCAAAGAAAATAATTTTCTACCTCATTTGGATCCTGATCCGTTGCCCATCAAAGTGAACAAAAATTCTTTCACTAGATTCACTGGTGTCAGGGTAGAGCTTTTATTGCTCGCTATATAAACTGAGAACATATACATTCCTGGTAGTGATGGTGGATACCATTTCAACTGTTCATAAACTGTACACCAAACACAGTATAACAGATATCATCACATATCCCAATATTATCAGAACTTTTGCACAAGGAGTCAGTGAACTTTGGAAAACTGCACAAGGGAGGAAAGGTTTGTCTCTCTTTTTTGTTCCACTTGCTAATCAGCCTGATTGGTTGATAGGCTGGGGCCAGTCCTTAGGATTTTTATACTGGCGATGACTGGTGATACTCTTGTAACCCTGCTGTACTGGGTCATTTTGTTCAGGCACCATTAGGCACGCACAAAGAGATGCTGTGATCAGGATATATCTGGTTTCAACCTAAGAAGCAATCATTTGTTGTCCAATGGACCTAAGAAATATCTAGGGGATTCAGTGAACTGCTAGGCTATGGATGCTCACTACCCCAAGAAGACATCCGAAGAGTCTTTGCTGGCCAGAGTCTTTCTCACTCTCCAGTTGCTGTCCTCCAGCTCCTTTTGTTTCCCTTTAGGATTTTATGCCTTTCTTTTTTTTGTCCTGATGACTCTGCTACAGACTTCCTCACAGCTCTTTCTTGCAGCAATGAATTTGCTCAGCCATCTGAGCCAAACTTTTGCAGCTAGGCATTGGGCCATTCAGGTGAACTACTGGGGAGGTAGGTGCACTATGGCTGAAACCACAAGATGCTGCTGGATGCAAAGGAAATTTGATCATTTTTTCACCATTCCCTCTGTTCTTCCACAGTCCTTTATCTCCCCACCCTGTCATTACACTGCCCTTACCCACTGTCCTCCCTAGGCCCACTGGTCCCCTTCCCCCTACCTCAGCTCCTCAGAAAGGAGTTCTTGGCAGGGTCCTGCATTATGCTGGGGAGAGATGTGCGAGCAGCAGACCAAGAAGGAATTAAGCATGCCACTACCTCCCATCTCTTCTCTTCCCCGTCACTGGTGGGTGGCACTGAGGAGCCATTTAGGCAGCACCATCCCAGCTCTGGTGAAAGGGATGGAGTGGACAGCAGTGGAAACAGAGCCAGAAGTTCGGGGAGTCTGGGCAGTACCAAGCATGGCTAGGCTGGGTGCCCAGATACCAGATCATTTGGTATTGTTCAGTATCATATGCATTTACAACAGAGATGCTACTATGGTAGCAATGCCTCACTCACTGTACGTTCTTACAGCTGCATCCTCATTATATGTAAATCAGTGTATTCTGGTAACTCAGGTGAGGCCATACCATCTACACTGTCTCTCAATCTAGCTTGTCATTTTAAAGTAACAGGGAGAGCTGAGCATGTAGGCTGACTTCCAAGCTGGTGCAGAATGTACAATTCCATCCACAGGCTTCTGCAGTAAGGGGAATTACTCTTCTCTCCAAGTCCAAGAATGACACTAAACACCATTTCTAGTGCTCAGGATGGGAAACTAGTGCAAAAAAGATCAGATTTTACTCTGAGTTACACTGCAGTAAATTTGTAGAAGGGTCATTAACAAGTATCAGTGGGTGGATCTTAGGAATACCTGACATGTCTGGCCAACATCATGTTCCTGGGCGACAGCAGGGTTTAGGTTTAAGGACAGAAAAAAGGACAGTTTTCAACTTTCTGTGAAGTGTAAAATAGCTGTGACATGCCTGACAAAGAATAGTTTGTGTTAGCAAAATTGCTTTCACATTTTAATGAAAAAACTTGAAAGCAGATTCCTTCTGGTTCAGACAAACATTAATCAGTAGAAGCAGGTACTTGTAAATAAATTAACTGATGCCATAGCCTCGTCTACACCCTGTTCTTTTCACAAGCAGAGAAATCACAATATACCTCAGGGAAAATGGTGTTATTTGGTGTTAGAATCTAAAGAGGTCCTTGGGAAGAAATAAATACAAATCAGAAGTAAAATAAAATGCTTGTCTCTAATGAAAAGAGGGAGACTGTTTGATTGGTTTGTGATTCTTAGCATCTACAAAATTGAGGTCATTATTGTGAAGGGGATCAGTCAGTTTCTAATCTATTTCTTTAGTGCAGTACTACCAATTCATCAGAAATTTAAAGGGAAAAGTCCAACAGAGCTTGAGGCTTGGGCAGAATTCATTATTCAGTACCCAACTTTCTCTTCATGAGATGCATATTTAGTGCAGCAGCTATATTTTTATCCACCAAAGAACTTGGATCCAAAAGCTTTTCCTTGCTAAAGCTCTGAAAGCTCTCTTGGAGGTGTCTACTCTGTAGCAAGTCCAGATATATCCTTAAGGGGATCATGAAGTATGTCCTTATTTACTTTTAAAGCTATTTTTGTGAACTATCAATGCAATGCAAAGATTTACAAGCATAGCAGGTAAAGTCTGCTTACTGATCCCATAAGTCTTGCCTGTAAAATCCCTTCCCCAAGCAATGTTTAGTGTACAAAGACTATATATTTAGTCCAAGGAAAAATTAATTATTTAATCTGAGGATTTTTGCTGTCTTGGTGAATGCCAGCCTTGATTTCTTCCTGTAGGTTTTATTTTCTTCTTCACATGAATCTTAAAAATAATGCATGATACACACACCTTCTCTATACAGCACATAGGGCAGCAAATACACACATCTCCCAGCAGTGTGGGCTCAGGGACCGGCCATTTCGTGCTGGGCTACCCCTGTCTGCATAGTGGCAGGTAGCTCCTCTATGGAAACAATAAAATATTACATTATATGGTTGGAGGAAGTAGATGCAAGAAAGGAAGCAGACTGAGAACACATTTTCATTGCAGTATTCTGTCTGCCTGCTGCAGCAGTTTGTATTAGGTGTGACTGTGGATGAAAGGATTTCATTGAATGCTCCTTTACTGGTACTGTCTCTCTCCACCCTTTAATAGAGGGCATAAAGATTTCAGTTTTAGTTAAGAAAGGTATTATGATCATTGGCTAATAAGTCAGTCATGCTTCTTTAATAATGGGAGGGTAAGAGGCAAAAGAGGATTTTGGAGAGAGAATAAAACATTCCTCATAAATGTCCAAGACTATTAGGGTTTCAGTCTGTATTGCCTTTAGGACCTAAGGCTCCATGTAGCTAGTTCACAGTCTCTGCCCTTCCATCGTCACTGTGTTTTTCACATGCAAAATGGAAGAACGGATTTGAAGCAAGCAGAGTCCTCATTGCTCTTCATGTATGTGTTGATTTTTTTGTAGAAAAAATGCAGTTCTCTTAAACTATTTTAACAATGAGCTAATAGTCCACTTAAAAAAAAACAGTTTTCCACATGCATTTCCACTGAACTAAGGGAGAATGACAGAATCACATCACAGAGTCAGAGAATTGTTGTTTGGAAGGGACATCAGGGAAGCATGTTGTCCAGCCTCCCCCTCAAAGCATTACTATCCCCAGCACTGGGTTATGTCAGCAATGGGTTTGTCTAGCCAGGTCTTGAAAGCTTCCAAGTATGTTCACATCATCCATGGACAACCTGTTCCAGTGTTGCACTATGCTCCTGGTGAAGTTTCTCCTGATGTCCAACTTGAACCTCCCAACCCACCGTTCGTGGCTATTGCCTCTTCTTGTGCCATCTGCCACAGCTGAGGAGCATTTGGCTTTGTACTTTTGTATCTGTTCTTCAGAAAGATGTAGGTTGCTATTAGGTTGCTCCCTAACGTTCTCTTTGTCAGACTATGCTGCCTCCACCTCTCTTCATGGGACATGTGCTGTAGGCCTGTGAATACGTCTTCTGTCTTCTAACATCAAGATAATGCTCAATGTTTTCTTGAGAACATTTTGTTATTGGCAAAACTGCCAATAATTTGACTAAAGTAAATATCTGAGATGAGACTTAAGGGTTTAACATCAGGGCACGTACAGTATGCTGAAATATCCAAAGAGGTCTAATTTAATGAGTCTAGCCTTACCACATTTTAGCGAACACTTAAAATTAGATTGTCTGCTTTTCCTATGGAAGTGGTTGCACAACACAAAAGATTGTTTGTTGAACAAAAAGCAAGAAAGAAACTATGGCAGATATAGAAAATGTTCAGATCAACACAAAAAGCAAGCCTCTGTCCCAGGAGGACATTATGAGAAGACTTCAGTTTTATCAGCTTGTAGATAGCAACATGGAAGCCACTGGGAACATTATAGCAATTCTACAACTGTTTAATTTAGCAGACAATAAATGAAGTGTTATTTGGTTCCCTTTACAAGTGGAAGGGGGAAAACTTAAAATGGAGCTTTCTACACAGTACGCTGTTTCCATAATTTCACAGCAGGACAATCAGAGACACTTAAAACCACAAAGTTGTGGAAAACTTCAGTGCTTCTAAAGCACATATCACTCGCTGGGGCCTTATTATACCGAAGGTAACGTAAAACTGTAAACAGCATATGCTAAGCTTCTGTATCGTACAACAAATTCTGTGTTGTGTATTGTCTTCTGTTGCAGAAAATGGCTGTAAGAAGTTCAGCTGTAATCAGCAAGGTATAAAATTGCTGCAGATTCCAAAAAATGATGAACCCAACCCAAAAGTTGCCTGTACTCAAGGCATCTGGGGTCTTTCACATTATAACTGGAACTTTAACACATACAAAAAACAGACATGTGCTTGAGTTTTGACTTGCTTGGCATTCAAAACTTATATACTCCAAATTTCCATGTGACCCTGGTGAGGCTGTATAAGCAACTCTAATCGTAAACAGAAGACTGGTAAACATTAATTCTGATCCAGTAAGTATATAAGTATTTTGCACAAAATATATTGGAAGAGATCAAGAGACTTCCATGTGATATAATTTCTTATTATGCTGTGAGAGATGTGGATCTAATTCAGGTAAGGAACAGAGCTGCCCCTGAGTCTCCCCCTCCCATATAACCATTACAGGATTGAGCAAATATTTGGCATTACTACTTCCATGCCAATACTCTGAGCACAGGTAAGTGACAAGCGGTTTTGGCAGCTAACAACCATACTGAATACTGAATTCGGCTTAGCATAAGGGACTGTATGTTTCTCAGCATTTAGGAGTGACTTGTTTAGCTTGCTGGCCTTCATGAGCCTATTTATTGTGAGCTTAGATGCCTAACTCTGAATATGGATTCTGCTAAAATTTAAATACCACAGCTATTAGGATTATTCCACCCCCTTCACTTATTCCCTCACCAGATTTAGGGAAAACACCTCATGTACTCCCACTTGCCACAGAAAAAAGTCAGACACATATATGATCAGAGCAATAATGGATTTATTTTCCTTCTCCAAGTGGGATCAACAGAAGGCTGCCCAATAAGTACCCAATAAACAGCTAGTTAAATGATACACTTCTGCTTATATTTCCTTTTTCTCCCTTTTTTTGTTTCCCAAGTTCTTCCCTTTACCATCATCATCTACTCCCAAATAAACAATCTGTCCCTATTTACTCTTTCCTGTTGTCCCTAATTTTGGTACTTTATAACTCTTCAGTATTTGTGACATGGTTGCACTGGTAATTTCTACCTTCATCAGCAATTCCTTTAAGTTAGTGACCTCCTTTTGTTATCAACAATATTTCTCATTTCTACTACTTCTTATGTTGCTTTCTTGTTAGTGTAGCCACAAGTCAGGATTAGATGTCTGCATATATGTTACCCCCTTTTTGCTCTCTGTAGTATCTTGTAAAATCTCATGTTATGTTCTTAGTGTAGCTGCATGTTAGGGCTGGCCACCCTAACAAGAGTGCTAGGCTTGTCTGTGTTGTGAGCCTAGTACATTTTACATACATTCCTTACTGCAGTAGGAGATTGATTCCTATTACACAAGCAGTACTCTGGGAGTGCTCAGTTATTATCTCTTGTTGTTGGTTAGCACACCAGGAATATTGCCTCCTTTGTACTAATTTTTAGACATGAGATGTTGGTGCACACACCTTCAGAAAGTTTCTGACGGAGACAGGAATGTTATATCATCCCAAGCTGCCATGATACATTGAAATGAAGTTAAAGTTACTTTAAGCTGATTTTCCATATATAGGCAGAGTAATAATTCATATATAGCAGAAGATCATATTCAAAGGCCCATTGACTTTGCTTCTAAATCTCTTCCAGATTTGCCCAGATTGACAAAAAAGCTCTTAGGTTATTCTGGGGAGTTAAAAAAAAACCAAACAACTGAGACCTGTATTTGGCTGCAAATAATCAGTTTCTTGTTTCTTTCTTTTTAAAATTTTAATAATAATAGAATAAGATTAGCAACTGTCTCTGTCATCATTGAACTGTCTCTGCTTGGAAAACTACTGCTGCTGGCTTGGCTCCTCAAAATTGACTGTATTCTTGCATTCGTTCAAGCC
>VYZW01060884.1:8779-27831 GCA_013401315.1 Balaeniceps rex
CTGCCTCAACCTTGACTAGACTACCTTTTTCTTCCTTTTGTTCCTCATGCAGAGGCATTAGTCTCTTTGACTGGTCTAGACCCTTCCACCATTCATTGTTCATATTCAGTTTTTGTTATACTTAGTATTCAGACCAATGATACTATATGTGATCATACTCTGGAATATTGATCGCTATGTAAAAATGCCAAGGCAATGATAAAAGCCAGGGGAAGGAAACATAGAGTCTGGTTTTTGGTCTTAGGATGACATTTCTTCCTTCAGTATACTCTTGCAATTAATTTTCTTTCCAGACATCAGGCTTTCCTCCTTTCTGCTTTTATTTAGATAAAGCAATGCAGCTGTTTCAATAATCTTCTGATGAAGTGACAGTTCTAGGAATGTATTGTAAGAGGAAAATTAGGGGATCCTTTCAGAACTTGGACCAAGAGTGAGATGCTCTTTTTCATCTCCCAGCCAAGTAGACCCTATCTTCAACCTTAGTTTTGATTTGTGATTTAGTAAAGTGGACTTCAGGAAACCTTGCTGGATTCACTGGCATATTTTGAGCTGATTTCACCTGAAATGTTAATTACTGAGAATGTTAGAACACTTTAGTGTTAGAGAGCCCCTAAGTGATGGCATAACTGAAAGTCATAAGATAAAAGATTCCATGACAACAGAGGAAATTAGATCTTTTTCTAATTTTACAGATTTTAAATTATAATTATTAAAGCAAGAAAGTGTCTGACTGGAGAGTTTTCAGTTATAATGGAAGGCATGAGGACTATTCAGCTTTGCTATTTTATTCAGAGAATCAAAGTCGCATCCCCATTCCATGGCCATTGCCATCTGCCTGTTGAACCTTGGAAGAGACTTACTTCCCCACTTTGCTTGCCCTCATTCCTGTTTTGGGTTGCGTGCATATATATCCCAGCTAGATGTTTGTATCGAGTACTTTTTTACTATATAAATTGGTATAAATGGTAAGGTTTAATAGATCAAAACACTTCATTCTGCAAGATACATGCTAGGTCTCTAGAGCTTTAGGAGTTTTATGCCTCATTAAATCACCAATTTTTTGTTAACTGTGAAGGATGGGTGACAACAACTGGTAAACCTTTTGCATGTTTATTTTAGTTAGAAGGCTGGCAAGGGCCTCTCTGACTAAATTAGAGGTAAGTAAGTTTTAGGGAAAAGTGAATAAATGTTGAAGTGAAAGATTAAGGATGTAACTGCATTGTCATTTTAGTTCTTTCTGGTGTGTACCTTTGAAGCAAACCTGTTGCTGACGCCTGCATCCCATGCATGGGTTTGCGCTACAGAGTAGGCTCAGCGTGCACAGCCCGAGGTCCTTGTGGATGAAACCACTCAAGATGATGTGTTCCAGGAGCCCAACCGATGTCCTCTAGCCACTAGTGGGCAGGTGCTATGGGGGGAAAGAATGGGAAGAAGGATTTTCCTGTGGCTGGTGGCATCTTGAAGAACTCTAGAAAGGTGATAGGGAACACAACTGAATCCTGAAAAGGCCATGGAGATTCTACAGGCATCTGTATTTTCTGTCTTTTAAAATTTGGTATCATCAGTTCTGCACAGCAGGAAGAGGAAAATAGGTGCCCTGCTTTTTATTGAAGGAAAAGGAACGGCTTGTGGTTTATCAATTCTTCAGCAGGATTTTGGCCACTTCAGACCACCTATACCATCCTCTAAGGGCCAAGCCAAAAATCATCACAACTAATTGTATGTGATGAGAGTTTTAAGTGTGTATTTAAACACAGCTTGATTTTTAAAAGTCCTGAGCCCCTAGAAGAGCCCATTGACTTGAAGTTAAAGGAAAGTCAGACCCTTAATTTGCCCTTTGTGTCAATAGGTAGTACTGTGCAAGACTGAAATACAGCTACTGAATGCAGAGCCACAGATGGTTTTGGACATCTAGCTCCCATAAACTATTTCAGCAAGAATCAGGTATCTAAACAGCTTTGAGGATTTTGGCTGTAGAAACTTTAAACACTATACTTGTGGTTTTGTAAGTCTTGGTCGTATGTCTTGAAATTATTTTTACTGCCTGTGGCCAAAGCTATTTTTGTCATGTTAACTTAAGTGGGAAAGTAGCAGTAGGTGGGGGAAAAGTGCTCATAGATGACTGCTCAAGGAAACTAAGGGGACAGAATTATGGAAGGAAGCATACACTGGGATGGGAGCTGGCCTTTGGTGTAAGTGCTGCCTATGTAAATGCCAAAGGATCTATAGTTAGTATTGGGTTTCCTGTTTGTTCCCAGATTTACTTATACTGCCTTTGTTTGAAATAGAAAAGACTGATCAGCAGTTTCCCATATTTCAGGAGCGCCAAAGAGATTTATACCAGCTGAGGAATCAAACGCAAAGCTGTTCCATGGAAAACCATTTGTCAGGTGCTCTGTAAAACTAGCATTTTGAAGTTTTTTATGCAGCTTTGGGTCATGTTGATTTTGCACAAACTGACTTACTGTTTTTTTTAGTTAGTGTTTACAACTTTAAGGTCAACCGTACAATCCTATACTGAATGGATATAAAAGGTGTAACTAGTCAAACGTGGCATTGTGTTGTGCACTGGAGAAATGTTTTTAGCGCTTTAAGTCAAACATGCTTATGAATTTTTTTCATGTGAATTGGCTGAACACTACGAATTATAAATTTAGGCTTTAAACAGTGATTCTGCTAACTGGTTAAAATAAGAGCAGTTAGAGCAAATACAATTATACCCATTTTAGAGTATATTTATTATTCTAGTATTCTAAGAAACTGAGGAAACTAAAGACAAAAATTTGTTTCAGCTGTTGTGTGTACAGTACAACTTCTGTAATTACAGAAAAGAGGTTGGCATTACTCTGCTTAAAGAAAAATTGAGATGATGTTTGATTAAATGATTGAGAGAAAATAAATAGCATTTCAGAATTTATGCTGTTAGGATGAAGAATTTATTGTATATACAGTTAAGCAACTCTACTGTAGATGCACTTCCCCTTTAAAGAAAATGGATACAGTAATCAAAATAGTTCTAGCATGGAAACTACAATACAGACTGAAACTTGACTAAAACAGAAATTAGTTATTTGACTTGAAAGAACACAGAACCTGAAACAACAGATTGCAGGTTGCATCATTAACCAAGGACAGTAGAAAACTGTACAATACAAGCAACACGTTACAATAAGTTATGACCAATAAGGCAGTCTTTCTGATTTAGGACAAAAGGGATAAAGGGAAAGGTATTAAAATCTCATAAATCCACCATATCTCTTTTCCATCTCTGGGACCTCTTTGGAATAAGTTTCCCCATCTTCTTCTGAAGGGAGAATGGAGTCGGCAAAGCGCTTAAGAAACCCACCGTATCGTTTCTGGTAATCCAGCCACCATTCTGGCCTGCCCACTCTTCTCATGAAACCACCGTATCTCTTTTGCAGCTCTTTGGCTTCATCTTCCAATTCAGGGCTGCGCTTTACACTTCTCATGAAGCCTCCGTATCTTTTGCTGACATCCCCGTCGTTTTCATCTATCTCTCGGTAATGCCCTGCTTCAGGATTATCCCCCGTTCCTAGAAGCTCCTTCAGCAGATCAGAGGAATTAGCAAGGCCATCGTCGTCCGAGTCTTTCTTCATAAACCCTCCATACCTCTTAGCCAGGATTTCTCCTCTGTTAGCTTCATCCTCCGGTTCTACCCGATAGAGCTCATCCATTTTCTTCATGAACCCCCCGTATCTTTTCATGAAGCCTCCATACTTCTTTGCAAGCAAATGATTCTCATCCAGCTCCTTCTTGTCTCCTGGAGCAATGTTGCCATCCTCAGAAAGATCCAGCTTTGCCAGTTGGAGGAGCTCCTTGCAGGTCTCCCAGGCTTTGGCAGAAGGCAGCTTTCCTTCACATTCTAGTGTACATGCCTGAAAAACGGATGCGGTTTACTGAGAATGATTTGATAGTAACAAGCACCTCACTGCCACCTTGTCTTAGCTTTACCTGTTTTTAAAAGACCATGAGTGAGCCTCTCTTTGTGAGTGGCATGGAAGGATTGCTCTTCGTGAACAGCTGATTTCCTAACTGTCTGTTCTGAAGTTCTTCATATCCCTCTCTGAAGGACATGCATTCTAAAGCAGAATATCCACTCTAAGAGACAGAATACCTGACAAGATGAATCAAGGGTCCCGTACATCAAGGTGCCCCTATGTTTCTGTTTCAAAGGAAGCCACACGTACAGTTCCTGCACCTCCCTTGTGCTTGGGTGCATTGCTATGATTTTTTTTTTTATATTTACTCCTGGGAAGCTAAAAACCAATTGTGGTTTGCTTCATAATGAAAGTGTACAAGTGTATTCAATCTTCATAATTATAAGTAACATTCAGACATTTTAGGAAAGAAGTTACACGGCACTGTCCTTGCAAAGAAGCCATCTGTACTGTACTGCTCAGTATCTTCAACACACTGCACAGCTCTAAAGCTATATTTCTGTCTGTTACCGTTAGTTTCTCTTCGTGGAACAGATCTTTCAAATGTGTACCAATTCAAATGTAGAAATACAGGCTCTCTTAGGCAGGATCAAACTTCTGGTTTTGCTAGTTTGACATACAAAGTAGTGACCATCAGAAAGAGAGGAAAAATTCCTAAGCTGTGTTGCTTCTGACTGTAATGAAAAATTTTCAGGCTAAGACATAAAAAAATTTTCAGTACCTCTATGCATATCTCATAACCTGTCATGTAAAGATAATATACACACTAGCTACTGCTATCTCTGTTGTGTCAGGGAAATTCACTTCTTGTGAAGCCACACTCTTCAGTTGGGGAAAAAAGTCAATCCAGTGTTTTTTTTTCTTGCCCATGGTTTTTATACCACAATGATTAAACAAGAAATCATAAATATTTTCAATAAGAGAAACACTTATTCTGCCTATAGATTATGTTTTCTAAGGATCTTGATATGCTTTAAAAGCGTGAAATTAAACCCCATCACAGTTTTCTCTAATAGCTAACTGACCAGCTCTCTACCTCTGGCCTTACCTGTCTGTTGAGCCCCATTTTAGTCTGAGAAATTTATATGTTTTTTGATATGATCAAAAGATGATTAAAGGGATTTATGTGTTTTGCAACAATAATTTATCTATTTTAAATGCACTACATGCTTGTTGTTATATATTATAGTTATGCTGAAAAGAGAATGTGATCTCAGCTTCAGTTTAAATACCCCCCTATGGCCAAATTAAGACATGCTATCTCATAGGTGTGAATGACCAGGTACAATGTGATAAATCTTGTATCTTACAAGATACAATGTGATAAAAATCAGTTGTGTTACTAGAAACATTTGTTTCTAAAAGCTATTTGTACGTGTATGAGGAATATATGGTACCCCACATTGCTTATTTTCCCATTTGAACTACTAAGTGTTGTTATGGAATAAGGCTTTGATTCCTTCTTGAATAAGTACTGAAGGTGTACAAGAGACAATATCAATATAGACACCCACAACATATACTCCGAAAAGCATGTATCCCTCCCTCCAAAAGAGCAAACTACCACTTTTTTCCCTAGCTATTAAAGCTAAAGTTTGATTGAAAGCTAATGTAAGCAAAAAACTGTTTTGCCAGCCATCCTAAGAATATTGCCCTTATGAACCTGCTGTGGCTAAGAGTGAGTCCTTGCTTTTGGAGTAAGCAAAAGTACTCAGTGATTCCTAATTCTGTGTAAGAAGAGGGTCCAATCCTTCCTTTTGCATGCTCCCAAATAATCGATGACATCTTAGGAACAAAACTTTTCAGATCATTTAGACGTGCTGAGAGCATGATGCCTCAATATGCATCTATTTGAGGTCAGGAACCACAGGTGCCACTGGCAAAGGGCTCGGCAGCCTGAGTTCCCACCTTCTTCAAGGAGGGCTGAGGGACCCCAGACTTTCACTGACCCCGATCCCTAAATTTCAAGTTGAGTTGCCTCTGTGACTATACTTTTAAATAATTTCAATATCATTAAAGTTACAGATACCCGCCCCCCGGCATTCTGGAGTTTTCTTAGCATGATTTGTCTCAGGAGACAATGTCAAAGGGATCTTTCACAGGCATATTCCTAACGCTGTGCAGCACCGTGCAAAGAGGAAGAGCAGTGGGAGGTATTGCTACTCTAACCAGGCTTGAACCCCGCTTCTTCTGAGATTTCAGGCACATCCGCCGCTTTTCAGCTCGACAGCCGTCCTGCCTGGAGAGAGCTCACCCTGCCGGGCAGCCCGCGGCCGGGGGTCGGCACTCTCCACCCCTGCGGCTTTCCCCCGTCCTGCCGACCACCGTTCCCTGCAGAGCTGCCCTCTCCGGCCAGATTTCCCTTTCCCCTTACGTTTTCACTCGGCTTTTTCCTTGCTCCCCCCGGGCTACCCCCCCGATAGCCGCCGCTCGCCGACGGGCAGCGGGAGGGGCGGGCGGGCGCGGGGGTCTCCTCGGGGCTCGCTGGGTTTGTGTCGGCGCCGCCCGTCCCCCACCCCCAGCCCTCTCCCCAGCGCCCCGGGGGCCGCGCCTGCCTCCCTCCCTCCCCCCTTCAAAAACGGGTCTTCCAAACGACCCCGGCCGCTTCCCCCACTGTTTATTTTTGTTATTTCGCTCCTTTGTCCCCTTCCCCTCTTTCCTTCCTCCCAAAGTTAAGGCGGGGCAGGGGCCCGGCCCGGCCCGGCCGAGGGTTCTCCGTGGCGCTGAAGCGGCCGGGCGGCCCCCCAGGCCCTGCTCCTGCTTACCAGGGGGTGGATGCCGGCGCGGGGTCCCAGGCGGTAGGCGCAGGCTGCGCAGTCGCGGCCGCAGTCCGCCCGCGCCCTCGGGAGCAGGCAGGTGCTGAGGGCCAGCAGCGAGCAGCCGAGTCTCAGGAGCAACGCCATGGGGCTGCAAGAAGCAGAGGTCAGTCGGCAGCCGCCTCCCCCCGCTTCCCAGCCCGGGCACTGCCTCCTCGCCCCCCCCGCCCCCCAGCTGCGGGGCTGGAAAAGGCGGCACGAAACTCTTCGGCCGCCGCAGTGTAAAACCAAGTCCTGGGGCGCACGCAACTCCGGTAACTCACACGGTTTTTGGAGCCGGGGTGGTTGCGCTTGCGAGGTAAGCAGGCGCTTAAGGTAAGCAGGCGCTTGGCAACTGCAAGGCAACGGATCTGCGCCGGAGCAGGAGCGGACCCGAACGATGAAGCGCCCAGAAGCTCCCGTCCGCTGAAAGTGCTCGTCCCAAAACACTTTATCCCGCCCTTCCCGCAAAGCCTGCGCCTCAGGGCGGGGGGAGACCCACCGCGGAGCGGCACGGACGGGACGGCAGCCCCTCCCGGGAAGGGTTTCCCACCGGAGCGCCCCGAGTAGCCGCCCCGACGACGGGCACCAGCCCTGACAGAGCCGCCCCCGGCCCTCCCCCGGTCCCCGCCGCAGGCAGAGCAGTTCACTCACTTACAAGCTGCCCTCGGGGCTCCCCGGGAGCTGCTGGGGAGTGAGCTGCGCCTTGCTGGAGCCTCAGCGTCGGAGCCGCTATTACTTATAGCGAGGCCGAGCAGCCTCTTTGAGAAACCCCGGAGGGGGCGCGGGGGGAGGAACTCAGCCTGTGGCTGCTGACAGCTTCAGGGANACGCGGGGAGAGCGTGGCCTCCCCCAATCGCCGTCGGGCTCCCGCTGACGCAGCACCTACGACATCACCCCCCGGCGCCGCTGCCCTGCCGTCAGTGACTCCGACGGGGCTTGGTGGGTCGGGGGGGTGCCCCTGCCGTCGGGGCGAGTGGGGGACTGGCACCGGGAAAGTTACCGGGGGAAGTTTTCACCGGGGGCGGGCGGGGATGAGGCACGGCCGTGAGTCACGCGGGGGGCGCGAGGCGCCCCGGGACTGGCGGCAGCACCCCCGGCAGCAGCCCCGCTCCCCTGGGCGGCAGGCTCAGTTTCCTTGCAGAGCGTTGCACAGCGCCGGGGAGCGGAGTTGGGTTTGGGTTTTTTGGTAGTTCCGCCCCCCCCCTTTCCTCGGTCCCCTTCTCTCGCTGCCATCCTGCCAAAACCCCAAGCCGCTGGTGCTGAAAGTGCCGGCTGCATGTCTTCTACCTCCCTCCCTGGGCCTTAGGTGTAAAACACTGTGTTTGGGGGAAACAGGTTTTACTAGAGCGAGCGACAAGACAAGGTTTTTGATTTGAAAAGATTGGAATTTCACAAGTATGGATAGATTTGCCTTATCTTCACAATGCTGGTGACCGGCAAAACATGAATAGAAAGGAACCAGCCAGAGGCAAAAGCCCAAGCACTTCTGCAAGGTTCTCAACCCCAGCAGCTGGGGCAGCTCACTGCTCTGCTCTGCTTGACGTCCCAGGGAAGTGGCGTAGAGCGGTGACGCTGATCCCTGTCACGTCTTGTTTGTACAGGGCTCTGCCCCAGCCGTGCTAAGCTGTGTTTCTTTGACTGTCAGAAGCCTCAAATTATTTCTAGCTCATTTATATTTATTTGTTCTTCTTTCATAGAATCATAGAATAGTTTGGGTTGGAAGGGACCTTTAAAGGTCCCCAACCCTCTTTCAGCATTGTTCTTCAGTTTAAAGAGCATTTTTTCCCTTCCTGGTGTATTTCTGTGTTGGGATTATTTTCCTTCTCGTTTTGCTGAAGTGAACAAGCTGTGCTCTTCAGCTTTCTGTCTCGAGATGGGGCCTTTTCATGTAAATGTTCTTCTCTGCATTTGCTGTACTTGGAGTTCATAATTTCTGGGCATAAGTGATGGGAACAGTACACAGTATGTTGGTTGAAATTTCATTAGGGCATTAATGCATAATTATCTCCCCTGGAGGAGGAAGGCACCTCAATTTATACCTCGTCAGATCTCATTTGCCTTTCCTAATGCTGCAGTACATCGATGTCACATTGGTATCTCGTCTGGTAACTGAGATACAACCAGGTCTTTATCCTTCAAAATTAACACAAAATCCAGTACTATTATTGTATGGAAATTGCGCTTTCTGCCACCTGTTTGTCTTTACAATCAGCTATCTGACTCAGATTAAAGGTGCTCAAATGAATGTCTGGTTTGTCAGAGATACATCCATTCAAGCCCAAGACATAGCTCTTGTGTATAATCAGTGTATGTGAGAAGAGAATCAGGCTCTCTGTTTACGTAGTAATATCAGCCAACTTTGTAAGTGAACCCTCAAGAGAAGAGGTAGACATTTTAAAAATCATCCCAGTGGGTGTATTTATGTTAGCATGTGAGGGATCTGTATTTGGAGCAATGAGCAAATTGCCATGCCACTGAATCAGCAGCAATGCTATAAAGTTTGTTCCTAAGATGGTTAGGGAAGCACTGACTAACTCCAGAGGTGACACATTCGGTGCCTCTTTTGCTGTAAGGATGCTCTCTACAAGCAGAGCTTTTTCTGATGGACATCGTCAGATGAGTCCTCTGGGACAATTACTGACCCTCAGCTCTGCCATCATTTATTGGCTTGCACTCGCCATGTCGTGATAGGACAGATAGCCCAGTAGCCTCCTGATTATTCCTCCCGCAGCATACATCCCACGTCCCTGGGCTGACTGACTCCTGCTTTCATCGTTCTGCGCACGAGTGGCCATGCTCAGCCTGCCCACTCAGCTACTCAGTCCTTCATTACTTTGTTTAATGTCACTTATTGTGTTTAATCTGGTCGTGATGAAAACCCAGCCAGTGTCAGAATCTCACTGTGTACAGAGGTGCAGGTAGTCCCTGTAGATAAAATACAGACTATAACAGGAAAAGACAAAGGATGAAGTAAGAGTAAAGCATATAAAAGGACCAAACAAAAGGCATGTAAATTTTGTCTAGAAGAGGAGTAATGGGGAGGGTTATTTTACAGTGGATAAGTCTTATGGCTGCTGGTGGGGACCAGGGAAGAGGAAAAGATGGAAAGAGATTGGGGGTGAAATGCACAGGTGCAAGGACACTGTAAGAGAGAGAGGAGAGGCATCTGTGCACAGCCAGCACTGGGCAGAAGAAATCCAGCTGTGGCTGTTGGAAGTGCTACAGATATCCCCGACTCTTTGGTTCATCTGCTTCTCCGTATCCTCTGTCGTTTGAGTCTTTGGCTGGTTCCTCTCTATTGCCGGTCCTCATCCTGCATCCTTATGGAGGTTGTATGAGGGTCCCCAGGGCCTGGCAGGATGCGGAGCAGGAAGAAAGTCCCAGCTGGACTCTCATTTTACCCTTTTCCCACTAGGTGTAGCAGTGCCTGCTACACAGAGTCCTCTCCTTCCTCCTGAAGGATGCTAATATTCACAGAGAATGAGTAGTAATACAAGGAAGGAGTAATTAAGAAAATATTTCTTGAAGAGCTCACTTTTCCCACTGTCAGCAGATGAAAGCTCCATAATTCCTAGTCTAAGTTCAGTTTTGTATGGGGAAAACACTCTTTGCAGAGAGAGGATGAAAACAGGAGAGAATTTGGAAAATTTTGACAAAATACTACAAAGCAAAAACTACATAAGGAAAATTACTCACTGTAGGAGTGGAAGATAATATTTCCTCAGCAACGGAGGAGTGAGAAACAAAGAAATAGGGAGGCATAAAAAGAAAGAGAGCACTTTTCACAGCAGTAAAGATGATAACTTGTTGCTCCCTACTAACTTTATAATAAAAATGTCCTGGTGTTGATAAAAGCTTTGGCATTTATATAATCCAGAATTACCACAGACACCAACTGCTTTTTATCTGTCATCAAAATATACCAGCCAAAAGAAACCTGTTTGTATTACAGTAGTGCTTGCAGCCCCAAGGGTCCTGTTGTCCTACAGCTTGTCCAGACCCCCAGACTTAAGCTAGAACAAGGTGAAGCCAAGATGAAACCATCTTAATTTTACTGATCGAGAACACAATTTGAATGACTTTACAAAGTCTTGCCAAAAGTGAGCAGCCGAGTTAGAAACTAAATATCTCTCTCTTGGATTTCACATCAGTATCTTTACTGCAGGACCAGCTTTCCTTTCCAAATGATATTCATCATGCTAATTGAGCTGGTACAAAATCATTAAATGAAGATGGATTTACGGAAGTATGAAATAAACATGCTGTTAGCACCCCAATCAAGCCTTCTCTCAACACAGAGCCTTTTTGATAGAATTGAAATGAGGAATAGGGAATGTAAAACAGCATGTTGATTATTTTCTTCAGCTCAGTGCAAAAGTTCACAGGATTTCTTAAGACCAAACAGTCAGGTTCCATTTAGCTCAGTCTAAATGGGCTTAATTTGTAATGGGAACGTATATAACTGATATCAGAGCCGAGAAAGGCATTGCTGGTCAACTCTCCTATGCCAAACTTATCATCAAAGTAATTTAGAGACATGAGTTATTAATCTATAGATATGAGGTATGCATTGATACTTTCAAAATACCTTTATTAAATGATGTCTAATGCAAGCAGAGGGGAACTGTAATACAGAGAGATACTCAATGTACAGTTGGTATGGCGTTGCCCAAAATGTACCTTCACAGGACAGAGATGTTCCGGTGCTTCCCATATCTCTGTGTATCCCTTAATATACATCTAGGTGTATCATTTAAGATATGAAGAAATAAGAAAGATATCGGTGATGCAGACATTTCTGCTCGTAGCTGCCGAAGACAATCTTGTATGAAGAACTGGAATGCTAAACTTTCACCTCAAAGTTGGGTCTTCTTAATAATATTTTTGCCCTTGAACCAATTACACCTTTTTCAGAAGGCAAAACCATGCGCTGATCTAGTGGTGGTAAGATTTTTCTCTGAAAGAGCACTGACAGTTGCTGTCCCCGTCTCATGGCTGACGCCATGCAGCTTTCAAAGGGGGAAAGAGGTTTCAGGCTACTTTCTCTGAGTGAAATGCAGAATGCGACATGCGTTCAGTATAAGCATACAACAAATGCAATTTTTGTTGTGTTTGTTTACCTGCAATTGTATCAGACAAGATAAGAACGAAGCCGAGAAGTTTATGCTGTTCTGTGGAGATACATGGCGATTCACTTTGTACATGCTTCTCTGTTTCTCACAGGCACACGAATATGTGTACTCAAAGATTTCTGAGATCAGGCCTGAACTGCAGTAAGTAGAATGTGCTGCAGAGTAAGTAGAACAAACTGTACAAAAACTGTATTCGTTATAAAAGCATTATGTTGGTCATTTCCACAGAGGCCATGGGAGGGGTATTTCCAATACAATAAGAAGAAAACAGGGTGCTCAGTAGCAAAATACATTGTGATGGAATCCAGACACAGTGATTATTATTAAAGACAATAGCTACTCCACATAAGTGGAGTGATTTATCTTCATTTTTTTAATTAAGAAAACTCATCCATGAATTACAAAGGAAGCATTAGATTCCATCTATGAAAAGGATTGCAGTGTCTAATGCGTATGTGGAAGGATGAGCTGAAAATTGTAAATGAGAGATTTTGATTACTTCAGTCATACTAAGAAAAACAAACAAGCAGAGTCTAAATAATGTATCTGGAATGCAAGCTTCAACTATTTTCCCATTATTCACATTCATACAGCAGAATTTTGGAGCTTTTTCTCCAGTTCCAGCTTTGCATTTTCATTGCTAGTATTTTATTGCCCAGTTGGGGAGTGCTGTGTTCACACGTTAGCACAACATTTAAAACAACTTGTTTTTGCAGACTGGAGCTGCAAGGAGAGCCTGACGTGTTACACGCAGACAGGGTAAAAGCCGGCTGGACTCCTTGTTGCGCTCCTCGGGGGGCACAGCTTGGTGCTGCAGGGCAGGCAGAGGTGACTTGAAACTCCCATATTTTGGACAGTTCAGAAACGTAATTTAAAATGGTGTCGGTGGTTGCTGTGATTTCCAGCAGCCCGACAGGGAGTGTTTTATGGCCGAGCACTGAGCTCTCTCCTTTCTGCTCCCACCATGGCCTGAGCACGACCTCTCTCGCGCCTCTCCCGGCCTCGAAGGGAGCGGCGAAGGGCCATGTGTGCTCTCCCCCTTCTGCTCTTGCGCTGGAGGGATTCCCCAGAGGTGATCTGGATAGCAGTGGGGGTCGTACTTCATTTTGTTATACCTCTGCTGGAAATTCCCTCTTCCACACTGGGAATCTGTCTGCCTTTCAGCCTGCTGTGGCTGTAGCACACAGCCTGCGTGCAAGCGGCATTGAGCCTCTTGTGCTCTTACAACATATCTTGGTCTAATGGTGGGCTGAATTCCTCAGCTGCAAAAGCAGCTTTAGGCTCATTTACGGTAGAGTTCACTCTAGACATGCTACAGCCACAGTTGTAATCCCTGCGGAACTGCAAATACTAAACAGATGACGTTCATACAAAAAATGGAGTGGGAAATGTGCACAAAGCACAGGGTTCTCGCAAGCGCCATGTGAAAGGTCCACCATTTTTCTTTCAATGTAAATGATTTTCAGTTGCTTTACGTGAATTGGGACTTCAGTTATGTTCCAGAAAGTGTTTTCCATCGGAAGGAAAGCTGGAGGTTTAATTAATCAAGTTATCTAGCTAGGAGAGGGAAGAAGATGCTGACATAAGAAAACATCCTAAGAGTGTCTGAAAATAAAATAAGAAACATTATCATCACATTCCTTCATTTTACACATATTTGACCTGTTCCACTGGCCATTGTTTGTACCTCTTTGTGCTTTGTATTTCTATTAAAAAACCTGGAAACTGAACTCTGACCTTTCCCTTCTCAGTTTACCAGAATACATTCCTTTTCTTTAAAGCTGCTTGCTTTATACTTGAAAGTCATTTCATTTCTCCTGCTGCATAATTGAACACTCCAGAAACTAAAAAGCGACCTCAGCCAGCTGAGTCCTTATTGCTTTTCCTGTACAGAGCTGGTGAACATATTTCATGAAAGTTGAAGCTGTGAATTTGACTGGGGCCCAGGTTTAACCTGAAGATTGAATTTACGCAGAGGCTGAGAAGATCCTGAATGATTTTGGAAGCAGAGGAGTTGAGTGAAAATGTAGGAAACATACAGAAATACCTGCAGGTGGTGGAGGGGTCCCCAGGGGACCCATGTGAGGCTTCATCACTGACAGAATATGCAGGCTGGTTGCCTTCTAAACATGTCTGAGATGTCAATTTTTTTTCTCCATGATACGTGTCTGTTTTTGTTAGGACAACGATGGAGGCTCTGACTGTGCTCAGCAGCCGAGCTTCTGGTTCTTCTTCTGTTAACACCATGTATGAACTCAGGAACAGAGTTGCAGATGGGATGCCCAACACAACTTGAATGCAGGTAAACCTACAGAAAGGGTGTGTGAAGTTAACTATAAATCAGTAAACTATGAGTCAGTAAACTGTAACTGTATATGTAAAGCTCAAAGTTAGAGCTCATGAGGAAAAATGTCAGGCAAAATACTTCATTAATGTGATTTCCAAGTTTTTGAAAATGAAGTCCTTGTGGAGGTCTGCTAGACAGATACAGTTCCAGTGAATTCTGTTTTATCTTGTCTGCAGGCTCATTGTCTTCTGGATGTTTGATGGCCTCCAGGTTCTCTGTGTCCAAGCTGGAGCTCCCTGTCTTTGCATGTGATGTGCCATGGCCAAATTAACATCTCCTCTGATTAGCTCTTCTGAAGAATGGAGCTGCAGCAACAGAAAACAGAGGCAGGAGAAAGTATAAGGCACATCATGTTTTTCAATTTTGCCAGTTGTTTTATTTTATGGTGAAAAACTTCCACCCATCATCAGGTTTAGTCTGACATCCATAGTTCTGTTATCCTTTGTCATGGGCAGTTGAAAGGAGCTTTGGAGGGGAGAAGTGGTTGCTCTTTTTTTGCATAGTCTGAATGTGCACTTGAGTCTGAGAAATCCATTTTAACAAAAATGTGCTCTGCGTGGACATAACCCAGTGTTTGAAATCCAAGGCCGGTGCTTTGGGCTTGGTTTGGCTGCTTAACTGTGATGAGCCCTGCTGATTGCTTCTGAACCTCAGCGTTTTGAGTCAAAATCATATCTTCCTTTCTCCCATAAGCTACCTGCCTTCTCTGCTAATGTTCACAGGAGTGTATATTTTCTATTTTACACCTCCAGAGTTTTCCATCAAAAAGTTAGACTACAGAATGCTAATTAATTTTGCAGTGCAATACAGAAATTGTATTATTGCATATTCATTCAAAAAAGGGAACTGTAATATGAGACATTGCAAATACTCAGCAAAATGGGTTGAGAATAATGGAGAGAGGTGTAAGTTTTAATTTTTTAAAGGATAAGTACATTTTTAACTTATCAGCTATGGGTTAATGAGTTTTATCAAATATTGCAATAAAAATGCTAAATTAATGGAGCAATGTGAAGTTCAAAGAAAGGTGGTGACTTTACCTTTTAATAATGTCTTCAGTTAAAAGTTTAATTAAATTACGACTTGGAGCTTCTGCACAAGCTTACCATTAGGAATGTGCAGAAATCAGTAATGACCACCAATGCACACACAGAAATGAGTAGTGCGTCTGTTTTTACATGGTGAGAACTTTCCTGTAAGCCTTTCTCTCTGAAAGAAAAATACAATCAAACTGAATCTGGTATTTTCAAATGCACTTTACAAACACAGAATTAATGTAATTCTGTAAAGCTCTTCACTTAACTTCTGTAGAGTTTTATGGCTAATTTATACGTGGCTATATGATACTCAGTTCCGGGAGGCCTATTTAAAACAGAGGTTCAGTGTTAATCATGTACTCCTCCTTGATCTTGTGAAAAGAAACTCTTCACTTTGTTTGAGTCGTGATTAGTATCTGTTGTGCAGTTAGCTGAGTTATAAATTAGAACATACAAAAGTTGTGGGGGAATACTATCTGAAATACAGTGATCTAAATATTAAATAATTGCTTCTTTAATGTATCATTGCTTCTTTAACATCAACTTAAAATAGAAAGCAATTACAATATGTTACAGAAAAGAAACTCATGGCATTAGTACCCATGCTAATATTTACTGTCTGGGTTACTCTTCCTTTTTGTTCCACCTTTTCTGAGAGGGAGGAAAGGGTTACAGGTGATTTACCGTGCTGGGTAATCTGGGCTTCTTGAGTGGTGCCGACATACCAGCATTTAACTCTCTCTTTAATAAAATAACCCATGAAATCATGAGAGATTTTCAGTGCTCCACCTTTCCCCACCTGTCCAGAGCAGCCTCCTTGCCTAATCTTGCTTAATCTTTACCTAAGAATTAAGATCCCATGTCTCAGTCCCATGAGGAATCATTTAGTGGATGAGGAGTACAAAGAAATTTAGTGCCAATATCTTGGCAGGTCCAAATTCTTGTAGCTACAGTGATACCATATTTTGTATTCTAGATGAAGTTCAAAACTACTTTTCCTTGTCTGCATGTCATGTACTCATGTTAATATTTTTCCAGTCTGCCAGTTTTTATGGCACTGATCTTTTTAGTTGCTATGCATCATTTGATTTAATTCCATTACAGACAATGATTTATAACTGCTTTATTATAAAGAAAAACAGTCAGAAAAAAAGAAGATAGATGCGTGACTGTGAGCAGTGACATTAAACTGAGCTAACATCTGATGTGCTTTTCAGGAAAACCTTTTAACATAATGAAGTGCTTAGACTGTTCCCCAAAATTAAGCCGCATATGAGGTAAGGGGTGGCGCCCCTATTGCTTGGTTTAGTTTCAGCCAGTTGATTTAATTATGCAGTGGGGAACACTATATCAGTACAGTAAGGATGTTTAGGAAAGGTCACTCCACCTCCTATTTTGATGCTTTGATGCACAGTATATTTCAATGAGAATGTACCTATAAGCCCATAAGTATCTATATACTGAAGATAAGCCTTGCAGACCTTGTTAATTCTGTTACTATTGGCAAAGCCAAACTTATCTTGAAAGAATCAAGAGAAATTTGATTTCTTTTAAAATTCAGTACAATTTCACTCAGTTTTTTTGTATCCATACACTTCCCATCCAAGCAACTCAAAGCACTTGCATTGAACAAGCTAGTCAGTCTCATTCCTGTGAGGGCAGTACTCTTTACGTGGTTTAGGGATGAATGCATTCACCTGTGTCATTTCCTACTGATGCCATGTTACCTGAATTGCCTCCTTCTTAATCAGCCTATTTATATTTTTTTCCATATACCATTTACTTCTTCTGTGTGTTCCTACATGCTTTGAACTTTTCTGGTTTTACTTTGTCAATTTTCTCTAGTCTCCTCTAAAAATATGGGGGAGGTGATCCTCACCTGAAGACCTAGTTCAGATTACTAAACCTTTCAAGGGTGACCTTTGCAAAAATTTGACATTTCTTCATTATCTCAGGTTTGTATCATAACCTGATCTCATAAGGATTATCCATTGCTTTAAGCCAAGGTTGTGCATGAGTAGTGAGATCAGAACCTTGTGATTCCCATTTCCTTGTCCTCTTGAGTGACATTTCCCATTTAACATTTACAATGCTGCATCTCAGGCAGCACTGTAGAATACACAACCATGTCTTCTGCTGTCAAAACACAGTTTATGTGACCATATTTTTAAGTGTTGGCGTATATAGATTTCAAGGACTTCTATTGTCTTGTACACAAAATTCATGTGCTATAGATTCTGCCTGTAATTTTAATTCAGCTAAATTGCAGTTGCATATTTATCATATAAATATACATATATAAACCAGTGAAACAATTCTTCATATTTAAATAAGTATTTACATATATTTAAAAGTCAGCTATAGCCTTCTGTTTCTTGAGTTTTACTTTGTCACGCGGCAGCTTTACTAGTTCTATTACAGATGACTCCTCATGCTTCACGTTGATAGGGAAAAAACTTAGTTCATTTTCTTGAAGTTTCCAAATCAATTCTGCGAAGAAGTTTTAAAAACATAGGTAACAGCAGATAATGATCAGAAAATGTTAACTGCCTGTCACAGGAATTGTTTATGAAAACAAGACAGCTATGTCTAAGAAGCTGTTGGTAGCATCGTGGGTATGAAATTTTATTTCCATTGATTAGACAATGGTGTCTTTTACTATTCAAGGACAGGAGACAGAAAATATCAACTTTTCATAACACAAATTTTTAATGGAAGAAATTCTGCTTTTTCATTTTAGCAGAACCAGCAGAGAGGCAGCAGGATGCAAAACAGATGAAGTAAAGAATAAATGTATGTGATTATAGATTTCAGTGAACGCAATCAGAACTTTGCCTAAGATGTGTCTACATTTGTCAAATCCAAGACAAACTCTGTAAACTCTGATAAATAATTTGGAGCTGCAGTTTGCAGAGGCTCACTTAGACTAAGGTTATCTGAGCTGTAAATTATTTCTCATCCATCACTCCCTCCATCTTGGTTTATTGCAAGACAGATTTGATAAGATAGGATTACTTGCACGAAGGATAGCTTTTCTCCATTTCAGTCTGCACATCGTAGCGTATATGTACTCCTTAAAGTGAAGAGCAATTTTCTCTATAGTAAATCAGTCCATATGGAACTAATCTTTGGAAAATAACCTAGATTTCAAACTGAGTCAATAGCAATCTAGGCAGCACATTATCTTGGTAAGTCTTGCCTAATAATAAAAATCTCAGTGACAGAGAATTGTTTATTATTCTTATTTTAAAGGTAACTTTCAAGGGATAAGACCCTATGTTTATTCATCATGTGTAGGTCTTTAAACAAAATGTTGTCCTGGAAGTCTGAAACATAACCCTGCCTGTCTTATCTATAGACACAGGGAAGAAAGCAGTTCTTCATCCCTGCTGGCACGTGGAAGTGCTGGAGTAAATGGGCCACTGGCAAAGGTACAAAAGCCACAACTCACTCAGGCTGCTGAGTGAAACAAGCCGATGATGAGCCGACACCAAGGAACCTTCTGGCTAAGTCAGAGTGATGAAATGGCAGAGGGTACTCCAAAAAACTTCGTGGGAAGCTCAGAAGGAAACGGTGGCCAAGTGATGTTGACCTGCGCACAGCAGCTTACAGGCACAAAGGAAGTACAGAAACACCAATTAATGCATTTTGAATGGTCATTATTATTCTTTTGAGAAGTTCCATAGCTCAGGAGCATATCTGCCT
The DNA here is from genome assembly GCA_013401315.1 of Balaeniceps rex. Lineage (NCBI taxonomy): Eukaryota > Metazoa > Chordata > Aves > Pelecaniformes > Balaenicipitidae > Balaeniceps > Balaeniceps rex. Next base: position 27,758 of record VYZW01060884.1, read on the forward strand.
TCTCTAGTTCATGCAAATTTTAGGTTTCATCCAACCTATGTTCAGTTTTCACAGCTTTTAGTAGTTTATGCCAA
>VYZW01060884.1:34853-84298 GCA_013401315.1 Balaeniceps rex
CTTAGCTGCCCCTTTGACAGAAAGGAATCAGTCTTGGAGACTGGTTTTGACAAAGGCTCTGACTTGGGCTTGTTAATCTGCAAGATCACGACATGTTGTTTGAAGAAGGGTAGCCAGAAAACACCTGAGGTTTGTAGAGCTTCCTGATGAAATAACTCATATTTTGTGACAATTTTTATCTGGGAAAAATAATTATTCTTTTTCTGGTACATTTGTAGAAAATAACTTGATTGCCTTCCTACCTCTGCAACCCTGTAGTCAGAATTTCATGACTGCTGAGCCCTTGAAATCAGTGGGAGCTGAAGATAAGACATCATTGTGAAATGTCGGTTTTCTGAACTAGAAGTGTCTTTAACCTGAATACTGGTGACATTTTGATAGCAAAAAAGCAGAAGTCTGGATGGGGACTGATGCATTTTCTCTTTACCAAAGTGAAGCACAAGAATTCATGACCATAAACCAAGCTAATTTTGTGATTTTTTTTTCCCTGTTGAAAAATTCCCTCTTCCTCCTCTCATCCTAATAAAACGAGCCATCCTGGCTTAGACCAGCAATCCATTTAGTTCAACAACCAGCATCCCACTGTGTCCATAAGTACCCAGTTACCTCCCTGTCTAGGAAAGTGCAAGAACAGGCTAAGCATTTGAAATACTTCCCTCTCATATTTTCTTAGCCTTTAGTTATTTCAGCACAGGCGCCTCCTGAGCCGGATTGGTTTCTCTGTGTCCTGTAGCAGAGGACTCCTCTCACATGAGCAGCTCCCCTGGAAACCTTGTCAATTTTTAGCATTCACAGGGTCATCTCTCAAGGAGCTCTGCAGATCCACGACTCCATACGTGTGGAACCACCAACTTCCCCCTAATCCTCTACGAAGCTGACTCCTAGTAGCTTCATTTGTAGTGCTGGTGTGAGAACAGGCAGTGAAGTGTTGAATCCTACTCACCCTTTCCAAATCATTAATGATTTTACAGCGCTCTCCTGTATTCTCCATGAGTCTTCTCTTTCCCAAACTGAAACACATTGGCTTATGAAGCAGTTCCTCACACAGAAACTGGTCTATGACTTGATTCCTCTTCCTGACCTTCTCTGAAAGTTTTCCAGTTCTGCTCTGCGTATTTCTTAAAGATCAGGAGATCAGAACTGTGCGTTGTGTTCATGATGTGGATGAACCATGGATTTATACAGTGAAGTTTTCCTCTTATTACATTTACAAGGGCATTTTCATTAGTTTTGACTTTTCTATTTGCCTTTAGAAAGAATGGGAGTGAACACTGGTAGGAGATAAAATAACTGGTTTAGGAGTTCAGGGGAAAAGGTTGTGCATGTATCTAACAATATATAAGCATGCAACTGTTTATCGACTTTCTGAAATACTTGCTGTATATATGCCTAGGAGCTGAAGAGATCCTTTCCTTGTTTTGGGCTGAGATATTTTTAAAGACTACTGAACACATTTTATGTGTACAAGAAAACACCATTCAGCCTCACTAACCTTCCCTCTGCTCTGTGCTACTGTCACCATCACGCCCATTGCTCCCAGCCACATTAAGATGCATACGAGCAGTGCTTCTGCTCCACACATTGGCTGTATTCTATGGAACATAGCTATCAAATACAAATTAATGCAAACTTGTTTTTCATATCAGCTCAGGTGTATGCTTGTTTAACAAAGACATTTTAGGTAAAAGTAAAATGCGTACCAAAATGTGCAGATTATCCTTTTTGCTATATTAATTAAATATAGAGAGTAGATGGATTGGTTTTCTTCGCATTACTGTAGCTGTATTTGATAGAAGATGTAGCACCATAGCACCAATAGTAGTGTAGTGCACATTATGTAGTTATGTGATTTAGTTTTATGCTAGATACTAGTTCTGCACAAGCTTTATACTGATAAGCTTTTACCTTATTGTTCTCTGGTAGGCAAAATGAATAATTGGAAATGTAATTCCAGGCTTCACTGGCAGCAAAACAGTGCTTGTTTCCTAAGCGATATACTGTAGAGGCATGTCAAAGCATTACTGATTCTTCAATATCTCTGGCTGTATGATGTTCTGAACATATTTCTCAAGAGCGTAATGAATAGCAGGCTGTTCACATCAGCCTTTTTTTTTTTTAGGTTTGCTGCATTCTTCACAACAGAATTTCTTTGTTTTATCTTGTTGCTGCTGAAGCAGCCGTTCTGCTTTACTTTGGTGCCCCATCCCACTTGATGGGTTCTGAAGACATGTCCCTTTATTTTCCTTACTACAGAAAGATACAAGCTCAAATCCAGATTCAATTCTATNTCCAAGGCCGAAATAAATGGAGGTTTTTTCAATTCAGCTTTTTTTTTTTTTTAGGTTTGCTGCATTGTTCACAACAGAATTTCTTTGTTTTATCTTGTTGCTGCTGAAGCAGCCGTTCTGCTTTACTTTGGTGCCCCATCCCACTTGATGGGTTCTGAAGACATGTCCCTTTATTTTCCTTACTACAGAAAGATACAAGCTCAAATCCAGATTCAATTCTATTCTGCAGTTCCATTTTGAGGACATGGGAACTCTCGTTCTCTTGCTCTGATTTCCAAAGAATTTGGTGTAAATGAAAAAGGTCCCCCAAAGAACACAACTGCTACACTTTCTAGAAGGCAAATGAGGTTATGTTTAGCCTGCTTTGTATTTTCCTTGAACTAACTCTGTGAAGCTGTTCCAGTGAAATAAATGCCAGGGGATTTTCTTGTAAGTGTTACTCCCAAGAGATGTTGGGATGAAGCAACTTATGACTAGAAAGGGTCTGTATTTTCTTCTTATCTGCAGAGCTGGGATTTTGATGGAATGCATTCAGTACGTAAATTCACGGAGTTAAACATGTGGCAAACTACGCGTATTTCCCCTGATTTGCAGCAGCATTCCCAAAAGGCTCTCTCTCCTGCTTTTATCCATGTTCTTCAGTATTACAACAGGGACTATTTGTCTACAGCCATGTAGAATTTAGCTGAATTTGAGAACAGATACACACTTCAAAAAATCAAATAACATTTAGCAAAATATCTCCGCTGAATACATAAAACCTAGCAGCCCCCTCCAAAAAATTAAGAAGGTACCTATTTTTTAGGTTAATTTCAATAAAACCCTGCTGAAGTTCTTTAGAACCTGACTGGTTGAATCCCTATAAGGGATATAAATAATCTGGGTTTTCCACAAAGGAAAAGTTGTTTTCCATGGCACTGGGCAATGACTGTTTAGTTTACCAATTTCTACCCAACATTTCCTACTAGCTAATGTCTGATCTGAAAAGTCATAAAATGTTTCTTGGGGACCTCAACTAAATATAATGAAAAATCAATTCACAACATTTCTTTGATGTTTTGCCTAAAACCAGTGAAGAAATACCAGTTGCTGAATGCTGATGTCATTCCATACTGAATTATTCTTTTGATGAAAAGCATCAGCACTATAGTTATATAAGATATATTATATCACTTCGTATGCCGTATGCACATAAAATCAGAGATACTATTGCAGGAGCTGTTGGCCTTAATTTAGTATAAAAGCAGGATTTTTTATACTTTCCTTCTAGCAGGGATTAAAAAAAATTTAAAAACAATTTAGTGACCCTTTTTGGTTCAAGAATGACATGTACAAACCAGTAGAACCCCATAACTTTGCTACTTTCTGAGGGTAAAATTACAATATTTTCAGGCATTATTTAAAAGGATGCTATCCACAGTAACATTAGCAGCTGTAAGACTGCCAAGTGAATGAAACCATGCATAGGAAAATTGCTGATACTTTATTCAAAGAGGATGTAAGCTACTCATCCCTGAATAACCAAACATTATAGAATAAGGTGAGGATAGAGAGGAAGATGAGAGGATGAGGATTTCTTTTTGCTTAAGGTGGTAAGATTTAGAGCAAAGGGTGAAACATCTGTACTTTTGGATAGAAGCTACCAGATGGGTTTTGGGGCTCCAGATGAAGAGGAGAGAGAATCGAGTGCATTTGGGTGAAGGTTTGTGTCAGCTCTGTTGGGATCGGAATATGACAGCTGCAGGTCAGCGGTTTAAAAATAGACAGCTTCCACAGTAGCCGGGCATTGCTGCTCCTTCCATGAGGTGGTTTTGGTGCACAATCAGTCCTCTCCCTCCATCTCCCCCGGTGCCACAGAGACTAGCAGGAGTGTTCAGAAGAGCATTTAGCCCTTCTCATGTACATGAATAAAAGAGGACATCACTCATCACGCCTATGAAGCCAAGACTATCTCAGTTAATCAAATTTCCTGTTTGTTCTGAGGGAAATGAACAACAAAATGAACTGATATGCCTCACAAGTAAGTTTCACCTTATTAATTAAAAAAAAATTCAAAGTGAGACTTTTTATCTCTACATTTGCGTTTTTAAACAAAAGTTTCTGAAGTGATGCCTGCATGATTGGGGTAGAAAGCCACATGTCGTCTCTGCCCATGCTCCAGGCCAGGAGGGAACAGAGCCAGCTCAGGTCTCAACAGTAGGCAGGCAGGGCAGGACTTGCCAATTGCACTAAACCATTCCTGTGTCAACCAGTGCTGGCTTCTGTCCAAAGAGCAAGAACAGAGAATGGAAGTGACAATCTGCATGAAAGCCCCTGCATGTGACCGTGGAGACCTGTGACAAAGTACTAAGTTTTTGGCGAGTCGTTTAATTTTTGCTTTAGATGATGACAAATTCTGTATTTTGAATCTATCCCCCTTTTTTTGCTGCAGAAAGTGAATGTGAACAAAAGGGAAAAGAAAAATTATAGGAGTGAACATAAAAGAAATGCTAAATTTGAAATTAAATGAAGTTCAGATAATCATCTGTCACTCAGTTTCCCAGTATTATCCCTTAATAACCTTATTGTCTCTTTGCCTATTTGCTTCTTATCTATTTAAAGCAGTTGTTTATCATTCACAGCCTGATTGGTTCATCATCTATGTATTTCCAAAAGAAAGGGAAGATAATATCCCCAGATAGTTTTTCCTCCTTTTTGTTCCATTGGTTGATGAGAAAGTGGGGAATTAGCATAACGCCCCTCACCCCCTGCTCCCCACCCCCCCTTTGCTAGCACTAGATGAAAGATGGCCTTGAAATACAGGGCTTCGAGCCAGATCCATCCTTCCCAAAGTTTGGATGAGCTCAGATTTGGGCTTTAGGGGCTGGCAAAATGCTAATTCCAGGCTAGCAAAGCATAAAGTCCAGGAAAAGCACAGCCTTTTGTTCCAAATGAATAACTGAGCGACACTCAAGGCCCCAACAATTGCTTAACATATTTAGTGTGTGAAGTATTCTGGGCTCCCATAAGCCCAGGATTAAGCACTATAAAGTGCTTAAACTTGTGCTGAATTTGAAGAGACCAAAGAACCTTGAGCCTGGCACAACTGACCCCAAGAATCTACGGCCGTGGACACCTATGAACATGTTCATCTTCGCTCATGGAGTTATTCAAATATAGTCAGTAGGTCTGGTTTTACTAAACAGTAAGTAAGTACATGCATGAGTGCTCCAAGAATGAGGAGTTAAGGTTTGAAATAGCACTTTTGGGGAGAGTTAAGTAAGAGACAATATTTTACTTTGTGTCAGAGTATTCCCACGTCAGCCTGTTTTTAGACATATCGGTGCTCTCAGGACTGGCAGCAGAGCTGCAGAGCCGTCTCAGTGTTAATCCACACGTATGAACTGAAGCTCTGTCCCAGTTGTGTGTGTAAGGATGCTCCCACCAGACCCAGCTGTAAATTGGTACTGGGCTGTTTGAACTCATGATGGATGTCAGCCGTACTACTCTCTGGTGTGCTGTTGGTCACCGAAATAGATTTGCTTTACTAAATAGATTCAGGTGGGCAAAGAGCTATGGGGTGGTAACCCACGTGTGCCAGCTTTTCCTGTGCAGATGAGAATAAACATCATGTACCAACTCCACGAACACCTAAATTTTGCCTTTGCCATGGCAGGCTCTTGCCTGTGTTTCTTTGGCACGGGGTACAGGAACACTTTGAGGTATTTGGCACACATTGAAATGGGAAATGTTATTGAGTTAAATATGAGTAAAACCTGATAACAGAGCCACTGCTGCACATACCCTCCTTTCAGGTACTCTTATATGAAATTAAATATTGATTGGTTATGGTGTTCTTGCATCCTCAGTTTTCAGTCTGATCTGTGATGCCAGTATTGTGTGCAACGTCTGGAGCGTGCTGGCTGAAGGACAGTTTGATGGGTTCAAGTATCTGTGAGACAGTTTGGGATTGTAATATAGGTTTCGTGATCTCAGTCAGATTTCGATGTGATAGCTGAAGAATTTACCTCAGTAGGTCATCTGGCAGGGATTGGGGATGCAGAGGCCTGAGCTATTTCAAAACAAACCAGAAATGATGGCACTGTCACTTGCATGCTGGGCTGTGAGTGAGGTGGTTGGAGAGCACGTTCAGCTGTGGCGTTGATGGGATTTGTAGCCTTGGGCAGGTGGGGTGGGAGGATGGAGGGGACAGAAACCACTGCTACTGCTGCTCCACCATGGGCTATCAGACATAACAAGGGGTGGGGACCAGGCAGTGTTGCCTTGTGTATGGGATCAGAATAAACTGAATGCCCCACTAATTCCTTATCTCCAGGAGTGGGATCTGTAGCAACTGCTGAACTATGGCAGCTTAGCAGCCTAGAGTAAACAAAAATTTTGTTTCCTACCCCAGGCTATAAACTGTGGAGGTGGGAGAGCTGTCACAAGGCTGCTCAGCCATGGTCCGAGCTGATGGTTTGGGTGCAGGACCAGATGAACAGCTGGTGTGGGGGGGCAACTGATCCAGCCTAATCCAGGGAAATCAGCTCCTTCTTCCTTAAAGTGGTAGATATTTCTGTCGAAGGGATCAGCAGTGAACAAGTTAATGGTGCTGACACTTGAATGAGGACCCTGGGTTTCCAGAGGAGCACCCTGCAGCTGACCCCGCTTGGAGCCCTTGCTGCAGCTGCTGGCAGGGACCTGGCGTTCACAAAGCTGCCGCCGAGAAAGGCACGTGGCTCCGAGGTTCCTCCCTGCGCATTCACAATTGTATAACAGGCCTCTTGCAGCTAAAGCAATTGTTTACATGGAAAATTAATGTTATTCACATTATTTTCCTTCTGTGTTTTTTTACCCATCTTTTAATGTGATTTAACAGCTGGAGATGAGGAGAAGGCAGCACCAGGAGAGCAGTCAACTCTCTGCAGACGGGCAGAGAGTGCTCCGGGGACTACCGCTGGTCCATGGATGACAGATGGGAACTTATGGTCTATAACTTAACAGATGGATCACAGCTCTGTTTTTTAGTTGCATGGAGAGAATCAAATGATTATGGGGTGGCTAAATAAAAGCAGCTAATCAGAAAGATCTGTGATTCAGTGTAGTGATTTGGGAGGATGTAATTTGCAGGGATGAAAGCCTTGTGGCAGTGACTAATGTGTAAAAACAATGGCAAAAAAGATGAATTATTGCCCTGATTCACATTCTGTAAAACTATATTTCATCAGATAAGCATCTTTTTTTTGTCTGCTGCTCACAAACACATTTTTTTTTCTGTGAAAAGACATGATTTTGCTTCAGAAAGTGAAAATTTAATTTACTGTGGATACTAGAGATGTAATGTTACATTTTGTTGTGGCATGCTAGATATACATTTTTATATATATGTATTTATTACCCCACCCAAAACTATTTTCTGTATTTGCTACCACTAAACTGACAAAATCAACAGGAACTTTTGTGACCTCTATCAGTCCCTGACCCTTTGCACCATAGTGGGATATGGCACATTTGTGTATCTATCATTGATGATAGTGTGCTGGCATTTTTTTCTGCATTTCATGAATGCATGTCACAGTAAGACATACTTTTTGCTATCATTATCTTTATTACTGTGAACAATACAGCAACAGCACACATGAAATACATTAAATACTTTCATGCCTGCATTTCTTAGTAGCCTTCAAGATCTTCCATTATTACAAAACTTAGCAAAAATAAATGGGATGCAACAAAGTCATTCCAGGTAATGGAAACCCCAAAGGGTATTGTAAATTCCCCCTTCCCTTCTCCCCAATTTGCTTATCAGGCTCTAAGACAAAGTGTAGTTTAAGGCACGGCAGCTTTCAATAGATGAAATTATCTCTCTTTTCCCAGGCTGTCATGGCACGCTCAAAGTTACTTCTGAGCAGAAGTGTGGTTGCTTGTCTTTTTTTTTTACTGTGATGCTTTCTTTTCCCAGGACCAAGGTGTTGAGTTTTTCCTTATAATTTTCCCACCTTCGCTCCAAAGGTAAGTTTTACTTTCCTATCCTGTTTTTTTATACCTAGGGTTCTGAAGGAAATAAGACCTGTGCAGTCCTGCTGTGTGTGCATGTGCTTGTATCAGACTCCCCGTAACAAGTTTTGAACTTGGTCAATTTCAACCCCCTTTAACAGAAGGGTGGAAACCTCTCAGCTGGCATGTTCCTACAAGGCTTAGGAGAACAGGCCCCCATGTAGACAGAAAGGCTAAGAGGCTCACCCTTTATCAGATATCAGAACCCACAGAGGAGAGTAAAGACACAGAAACCTGAAATTTGAGTTTCATTAATTCTGCTCTTTATCAAATTGCTCATCTTTAGAAACTTTCCCAGTGTCACCCCTTCAAAGCTTTATTAATCCTGAAAGCTGTTACAAGGCTTACTTTCAGCATGAAAAATGGGAAAAACTGTGACTCCTGACAATTACTAAATTGTAATGAAACAGAACGTGTGCCCCTTTCACAGGAATACTGAGTAAGTTCATCAGGATCAGGGCTGCAGTACTGGAATGAACTCCAAAAGTTACTTGTTATGATGGGTCAGAAAGGAAGCTGCATGTGAGCATGGTGACTGCTACAGCTGTGTGTGACATCCACAGTGAAAAATTAACACATCTTTATGAGGGCACTTTCAGGGGAGAACGCAGGGAGAAATAGCAAACATGCAATATTAAAGACCTGCATAAATTACACATTCATCTTCTGCTGTGATTTGTCTGAATTCAACATTGCGTATTCTTTTTAACGTGTGTGTCATAGTTTATGGGGTGATTATTAAAAGAGAGAGGAAAGGAAGCCTCCAGGAGAACACAGACATGAACCTAAGGAGAAGAAACACTAGAAGAACTACTTAAAATATTTGTTTGGTTAAAAGATGGCAGTGCTTGCAAGAAGAAAGAATAACACCTGACATTATGTTGTCATGGCACTAGACTTAACGCTGTCCTATGATTGAGCGTAAAAAAAGAAAACCATAAATATGAAGTAGATGTCTCTCACTTAAGCCTAACAGACCATTATACCTTCTGTATTGCAATTTTGGATCCCTCCTGAACAGTGTAGAAAACAAGTTGGGCATTACTAGCTCTGTATTTTGAGAGAAGATAAGTTAGAAATATTTAATTTCAAAGCACCTCTGTCAGAGAGATTTTTAACAAATTGCAGAAGTCGTTATACTCAGCAGCTTCAATGTTTTCTTTTTCCCCAAACCATGGCAGGCTATATTGTATTTGGGACTGGAATCAGGAGCCTCTTATGAATCCAAGTATCTTCTCATGCTGCTCATTATGTCCTCTCCTTGTATATGCCTGAGAGAGTGAAGTTGTTCTTTAATGGCTGGCCATAGAGAGAGTCCTGTTAGACCTTACTGTGGCACATGTACTCCCATGCAGGTAGTCTCCATTCAAGACACAATAATGCGCATGAAAATAAAGAATCACAGCAAAATATAGGCTGGAAGGGATCTCTGGAGGTCATCTAGTTCAGATTCCTGCTCAAAGCTGGATCAGGTCCCCCAGGAACTTGTTCAGTCAAGTTTTGAAACTCTCCAGGATGGAGCTACCACAACCTTTCTGGGCCACCTACTCCAGTTGTACTCACTCTTGTGATGAAGGATTTTTTCCTTAAAGGTTCATATTCGTTCCCTGATCTGTTCTCCCTCACTGATCTGTGTGCTTACGGTGATCGATTTTGCACTGGGAGATCGTGCAGGAGTTTGACCAAAGATCTCTAGAGCTAAAACCATGTGAACAGTGGCTTCAGCTACAGTGGCTGCTTAGAAGATGCAGCTAGGATAAGTACTATCCTTCATGGACTGGGCACAGTCAGAGACTAGTAGTAATTCCCACAGGGTTTCTGTGACTCAGGACCCTGAAGAAGCTGTCTTTTAGCATCATTTCCAGACACTCCAGCTTTGGTAGCTAGAGATACATGGGATGACATTGGAGCGTTTTGCATGGGAATGCACAAATGGGACTTTGGAGTCGTTTTGACAGAGCCTCAAAACTTTGTTAGTCTCTTGACCTGCACACCCAGGAGAGGAGGGAACAGAACATGGTGATGCACCATCATGGAGCCTAAAGTAGCACTCTGTTTAGGAGGGAGGTGGGGTGATCCTCCAGTCAAAGCCATGTATCCTGAGTAACTAGGGAAAAAGGATTTGAGCTGTGGTTGTGCTTCATTCAATTTAACCTGAAAACATTAAGAATGAAAAGATGTTGATGGTAAACCTTACCTCAGGGATTTCATGAAAAACATGGACTAGCTTTGCAAAGGGGAGGAAGTACAGCGACTACTCCCTTGAGGAAGCTGGAATAAATAGGGAAAACCAGCATGCAAAACATGCCTGTGGCTGGACATAAATGGTCCATAAGAAGAAGTAGCTGACCTATGAGAGCAGAGGGCCTCGGTGCATGTTGGCATTTATGGAAAGGTTCAGGTGTTTGAGCTGCTGTGGAGGACGTTTGGCTGTGCTAGTGTGGACAGAGAGGAAATCTGGCAATTAGACTAGGGTAGGAACAAAAGGATGGATGGAGAGAAAGCGTGGAGAACCAAGGTTAGCTAACAAAGCTTTCCACTTTGTTCTGTGCTTCTGGGGCACTTAAGTGTATTTGCCTCCTGTTAATATGGAAATTATATCATGGGTTGCACTCTCAGTTGCATAACATCTCTGTGGCATGACTGCTGTTGTTTACTGAAAAATATTATTAGGAATGTCTCTTGTGTATGTTTTTTAATCCATTAATGAAGTTTGGCAGCTGGAGAAAAAGAAGGTCAGCCAGCTCCCCACAGACTATGGGCAAATGCTCCCTAGACTGCAGTGGGAAGACAATTGCATGTTTAATACAAATCTGTGCAATTGAAAGGTCTACGGTGTCTGGGGATGTGGACACTGGCAGTCATAATCAGTGGTTCCCTGAGGCTTTGTGGTTATATGGCATTATCTAACACTTGATTGTACACTTTAGTGCAATGTGGGAAAATCTTCAGAGTGACTGGCCTGTAAAACTCAACATCCAGGACCACTGTGACCTGGTATTTTCTTGAAATTCGATATGACTACTGCCATTTTCATGTTGGGTTCATCAATTTCTCTTTCTAATAACTCTCTGGAAAGGTCACATACAGTTTGTATTTCATACTTACATTAAATTGTTCCATTTCTACATCACAAATTTTTGTTTTGATCTGTATTAAATCTTCAGTAAAATATGTTATTAATTATCCATTCGGCAAGAGATATGTTACCATCTTTTCCCAAAATGCAGTCAGATTTTGCAGTATCTCAGTACTTTAAGGGCTAGCAAAGCTCCATATAAATCCCTTTTTCTCCTGTTGCCCATATGCATAATTTCACCCTTTTTCTACTGAAGAATGAAAGAGGTAACCTACCTTATGCAAGCTGTTTTAATGCATTGTAAAACAAATACACAAGCATAACAAAAATCTGTATTTTGGTTTGTTTCAAACCCTTGTTCATTCCTTTGATCATTCACACAAGAGAGGGAAACAAACCTTGGAGGTACTTTCCACTGGTGGATGTGCCTTCCCAAGCCCAGCTGCCTTACTGGAAGCAGCTGCTGTGCCTCTCTGGATCTGCCTCCTTCCGCTCGACCCATTGCTCAAGTCGCTTTACTAAAGAGGTAGGGCAGCTAGCAGTGCTGCACTGGTGACCATACAATGCAGAAGGGGAAGGTTGGGGAGATCTACTGATCCTGCATTTTGTCACTACGATGGCGAGCTCTCCTTTGCTCTCTGCTTGTCCTCAGCACATCACATCCCACTTTAGTTCATTGCCACGGGCATGTGCCTACCCCGTGTTCCCTTGCGGGTGAACTGCTTCATTCACATGCTCGCCAGTCAGACTAATGCCAGCTGTGAATGTGGATATTTCCTGGTCTGAACGTCCTTATCATGTGATACCCTTTGCATAGCTGATTAAAGTGATCGTGCCCCTGTACTCAGCACTGGTGAGGCCGCACCTCGAATACTATGTTCAGTTTTGGGACCCTCACCACAAGAAGGACATTGAGTTGCTGGAGCGTGTCGAGAGAAGGGCAACGAAGCTGGTGAAGGGTCTGGAGAACAAGTCTTATGAGGAGTGGCTGAGGGAACTGGGGTTGTTTAGTCTGGAGAAGAGGAGGCTGAGGGGAGACCTTATCGCTCTCTACAACTAACTGAGAGGAGGTTGTAGTGAGGTGGGTGTTGGTGTCCCACGTAACTAGCGATAGGACAAGAGGAAATGGCCTCAAGTTGCACCAGGGGAGGTTTATATTGGATATTATGAAAAATCTCTTCATGGAAAGGGTTGTCAAGCATTGGAACAGGCTGCCCAGAGAGGTGGTGGAGTCACCATCCCTGGAGGGATTCAAAAAACGTGTAGACGTGGCACTTTGGGACATGGTTTAGTAGGCATGGTGGTGTTGGGTTGATGGTTGAACTAGATGATCTTAGAGGTCTTTTCCAACCTTAATGATTCTGTTCTATTCTAAAATCAATGTCTGTTGTGACCAGGCTGTATTTGGGGTCCTGGTCTAGTCCAGCCTGCAGGTTCCCTCCAAAGTTGGATGTCACTGCACAATTCGGCTCTTGTCCACACACGCAATGTAGCTTCTTTTGCAGATGCACCTTTAGAAGACGGTTGCTGCAGACTGTAGTGCTGATGCCACATAAATGCAAGACGTGGTCTTCATAGCATTGCTAAATCTCTCTAGGCATACTTGAGACGAAATAATGATTTTTCATATTTTGCTTTAAAAACTGAAATAAGATGCTGCTGCGCTGTCTTCCAGGCTCAAGACTTACTGGAAAGGTAATGAAGGTTTAAACTCCCACACAAGCCCTAGCTGGTACCTTGTGTGCCCCTGTGCTGAGCAGCTGCTCCCTCCTCTCTCCGGTGAGATCAGCACAGCCCCTTCTCTTCTCCCCATCATTTTAGGCACCCTGGTGGGTCTCCAGACTTTTGCACTGTGAGAGTAGTTCATTTCATCGTGGAAATGGGAAACAAATGTCTATGTACTTAAATTATCCCCTCCTTTATGTAGAATTGTTTCTGGATCTTTTTAGTATTAATTATCTAGCACAAACCAGAACTTTTTTTAATGGAGTGGAGAAAATACCTAGACTCTTAACTACTTGTAGGATGGATTCAGTGACAAAGAATTCCCTAGAGCTGCTCTGTTCTGTGATCTTTGTTTATAACAGTGTTTTAATCCTTCTTATGAAGCATATCTTGAATGAAGTGGCACCTTTGGTTATAGTATTGTTTGAAGATATACAGAGACGAGAGGCTCTGCTAACAGTAACAGCATCATGTGGCTTTTAAATCCCAGCTTTTCAAGATCTGCATAAACTGCTAGAAATCACTTTAACAAAACATAATCCAAATATGTGAAATGAAAGAAAGGAACTGAGAAGTGATTTGCACAAAGAGAGGGCTGCCTGTTTACCACACACTGCAAGAAGACAAGATCGCAGCAGCAGTGTTTCTGTCCAGGTGAAAACATTCACCTTTGTTCAGATTTCTTTCTTTGACTCAGTTCTTAATGTTAAATGTTAAAAAAAAAAAGACAGACACAAAAGGAACACAAGTGCTGGCTAACTTCTACTAGCAAGACTGATAATTCCAGTATTTACGAGCCAAGGAATTAAAAGGGTTGGTGTGAAGCACCGTGTGAATCCAGCCCCACTGCCTGTATGAAAATCCGTCTGTTTCTACCCATTTATTGCAATCTTTTTGTTCTACAGATTATTTTCTATAGGTCTGTTACATAGACTAAATAGGTTACAGCCAGAAAGACAGATTTGAAGCATAGTTTGTCTCTGTTAAAATTACTTAGGGGTGGTTTCAGGTTGTACAGATGCCCCCAACTCTGCTGGGCACATTTTGCTTTTGAGAGTGCCAACTAAATTGTTTTTTCTCCTAGAACTTGTCTTACTAGTCAGTTGAAGAGCAAGGATTACGGGGGGTATAAAATTGTTTCAGAAGATGCAAGTAAAAATTATTTGAATCACCCCTGCCCACATTTCCTCAGATTATTCACTGAGTAGCAGTACGAAGACAGATGTGACCTACCAAGAGGAAAAGATAAGTGCAGGGTCATATTTTCAGGTACCACTGCCTATCTTCCAGTTGGCCATACTCAAGTTTTTGTTTTGTGAGCCCACTCTCTTTCCCATGTTCCCAGTGTTACCTGTCACATGAGCAATGACATAAGTAAGTGGAAGTACCACAGGTTTGTGTGCTGGTTGTGGCTGGGATAGAGTTAATTTTCTTCATAGTAGCTAGTATGGGGCTATGTTTTGGATTTGTGCTGGAAACAGTGTTGATAACACAGAGATGTTTTTGTTATTGCTCAGCAGTGCTTACACAGAGTCAAGGCCTTTTCTGCTTCCCACACCACCCGACCAGTGAGCAGGCTGGGGGTGCACAAGAAGTTGGGAGGGGACACACAACTGACCAAAGGGATATTCCATACCATATGACGTCATGCTCAGCATATAAAGCTGGGGGAAGAAGAAAGAAGCAGGGACGTTCGGAGTGATGGCCTTTGTCTTCCCAAGTAACCATTAAGCGTGATGGAGCCCTGCTTTCCTGGAGATGGCTGAACACCTGCCTGACGATGGGAAGCAGTGAATGAATTCCTTGTTTTGCTTTGCTTGTGTGTGCAACTTTTGCTTTGCCTACTAAACTGCCTTTATCTCAACCCACGAGTTTTCTCACTTTTACCCTTCCGATTCTCTCCCCCATCCCACTGGAGGGGAGTGAGTGAGCAGCTGTGTGGTGCTTAGTTGCCGGCTGGGGTTAAACCACAACAGTTCATGACACTGTTTGCTGTTTTTCTTTCACCTGCAGGTAGCTGATCACTTGCGAGGGCAGCTGCTGCTGCAGAGCACCGGCTGCATTTCCAGGCTGAGCCAGGCATGGTGAAGGTCACCAGCTCTGTGCTCTGTTACATGGTTCTCAGGTTTTTAGTTTGAGATCTTTCCACACCATCTCTCCTTCTCCATTTCTATCATATTCTGCCCCTGCTGCATAGTTTGCATTTATTTGCATAAAATACTTATACTTGCTTTTACAATTGCTTCCATAAATGCATATTCAGTTTCTCCCTAACTCATTCCATGCATCATGCACTTATATTTTATATTCTTCACAGTCCCTGGCATCATTACAATAATTTTCCTCTATGAAAGTACTTTTTAGCAGGTGAGCTATGGGGCTGCAACACAGCAGTGTTGTCAACCTGTACAAATGTAACACCAATCTCTGAGTGTTGCTTGCTAAAGCTCTGGCTTGTGGCAGACATGTAAAGGTGAGTCTTCCAGCTTACCTGTAACAAAAAGAAGGGTATTGTTCTAGCTGTCTTAGGGACAAAGAGAAGAACTTGGAAAGTAAATGTCAGAATATCCTCAATTAGAGGAAAACAGAACAAATTTCACTTCTACCAGTCTTAGCTTGGTTTCCTATGTAAAGGAAGCAGAAGTGATCATTTATTTGTTTTGCGTAAGTTTGCAAACCATGTGTACGCTATGTAATCCTTCACTAGTTCTGTGCAGGCTGGTGGATGCTTAAAGAACAGAGAGGGAGATTAAAAAAAAAAAAAAGGAAAAAAAATAAGGGCAACTATTAAAGCTCTGATTATTATCAGCCAGCTGACAGTCTCCCCTGGCTGGCCAGCATGAAGACTGCTGTGGAGGTGAAGTACCAGAGCATATGTGGGTAGAGTGAGGAGTTTGGCCGTGGTGCTTAGGGGACGAAGAGTGACCAGCCAGAGGAAGCAAAGATCATTAGTTACATGAACATGCTGCTTGTGGAGCAGTGTTTTTATGACGTCCTGACTCACAGAGCCTGAGTCATGATTTTGGAAACCTTCACGTTGGCAGTAGAGGGGCTGATGGACCCACACGTACAATCTCTGCTTGACAACCTTTGGATTTAAAATCTTCTATAGCTTTTTTACCTCTCACATGTTCAGGGGAAGGAAACGTCAGCCACAACCCCAAGCCCCCAGGGATGCTGTGACTGTATGTCGCTGTGTAGCATCCCTCACCATCCATGCCAGTTTTGACACTGTGTAAAACCCCCTGAAAATAGCTTTCTTACCCATTTCACTCCTTTGTCAGCCTGTAAAAATGAATTAAGGCAAAGAGAGTTGCAGACCAAACAAATACAAGGATATCACAACAGTTTCAATCCCTGGATTTGGGGAGCAGTGATTTTAATAGTGGATATTGATATTAAAAGTGAGAGGGGGTGTTTCAAAGCTGACAGGAGGTTGGTAATTTGGTCTTTTTCACCTTGAAGCTGTTTTTGATAACCATAAAAATTCCCTTACATTTACTATTGCATTAAGATTGATTTTACTCTGTATTTTTCAAGCTGTCCTTTATTGCATGATTATGCTTAAAATAGAAGAATAAAATGTAATGCCCCAATAATTCTTCTTCATCTTTCTCTGGTGTACTTTCTATGCCTCTCCTTAAATCCCTTGCTTTTAATTTCACCCTCATTTTATACCTTGTGCATGTGAATTTACTTGCTCCTTTACACTTAGCCAGAGTGCAAATGTGAAATGGGCCCACAAGTTTGCATTTTCATTGTGACCAGACTCTAAGTGCCTTTGTTAGGGAAGGCCCACGCTCTCTTCAGTTTGCCTTGAGAATTGTTAGAAATTATTGTTTATTGTTATGATAATTATTAGTTGGTAGATTTTTATCTCCTCCTGTGAGCTTTTCTAAACAACTGAAGACACAGTCTCTATATCCAGTGATAACTGCTATTTTACAGATGTTTCGTTACTCTTTCATTTTTGGATAATATTAATGTACATAATATTCATGTACATTCACTTGCATAATGTCTGTACTTCCTAATCCAGTGCACGTTCATTTATAATTTCACAGTGTAAGAGTGTCACGGAGTCGGGTCCCTTGAACTTTACAAAATTAATCTGCTGCATCCTAATCTAAATGTGTTGCAGTGTGCCTGCTTCAGTCTTCTGCAGCAGGGTAGCACTCTGATGGGAGAAAGGCTGTGCTGACATGTGTCTGTCACCTCTGCTTATAATGGTTTCTGTGGAGCATGTATAGAGAAACTGCTGACACAACCAAATGCAGAAATAATTGAGGAGGTACCTGGTGGAAAGCAGATCTGCTCTGGCATAGCCTAGCAGTCTGCCATCCATACCACAGCTCTCCTCTTCTTCCCTCTAGATTCAACCCAGCTGGGAACAGCCTGGACAGTGTTAGCAGTTGCAAGAGGCAGCTGCTGTCAAGGGTCAAGGGCAGCATCCCCACCCAGTCGGACATCTAGGACCTTTTGACTTAGTTGACAGCACATCAGCACATTTAGTAGAAGAGCCATGGAAATTTTTACTACTGTTTTCTCACTGTAAGAAAAGAAGGCCATGAGATTGAAAAAACCAAACTTGCTTTAGGTATTGATTTAGATATCATTTTCCTATAACATTCAGACTATTTTTTCCACGGCTTTATTTCTAGCCCAAAGTATTTTTCATTCCTTCTGGTGCTCAGCTGGATGCATGCTGCTGCATGTTTTTTTGTCCCTAGCATTTTGTCTCCCAAGAGGCCCAGTTTGCTTCTCTCACTCGGCCCAGAGGGGATTGGGAAAGTCTTCTTATAGAATGTGTCTTAGTTTGCCATAGTGCTGTGCAATGTCCTGTTAGCACAGACATGGGAAAACTCAAGACTACGTTAGAAATTAATGTATTCTGTGTGTGAATACCTTAATGGGACTAGGAATTCAAGCTTAAGTATGACGAGTTGTTAAAGCTTCTAAACTATAAGAAGATCAAACATTTAATAGTGCCGCGGCCGTATTATTGCCTCCCCTGCAATGAAATCCTCCATTTTCTAACGCTCTTTTGCATCTGTTTATCTCACATCAAGTGTGATACAGGCCTAGGCTGATGGCAAGGGAGAGAGCTGCAGCCACAGGCCATAATCTTCTCAAGTAATGCGAGCACATATACCTCTGAGACAGATGCCAGTGGGAAGCCCTCTTAGCTCCCATGTCAGGGAATCTCCTCCCACATAGTGCTACCTATAGTTTGAGACTAATTATGAGACATTTCTGGTGGCTTATTTAATAGGGGTTTTTTTTACAGTACTCTCGTAATTGCATGGGAAGAGGTCCCTGAAGTCCGTGCAGGCCATGGTGCAGAGCAGGAGGGGAGGCTTCCCTCTCCCTGCTCACTCTGCGGCTCCATGTGCCACACGTCACGTGAGAGTCTCTTGTCTCTCTGCACCGAAGAAGAGCCAGAGATGAATAATGGAGAAGGGAAAGGATTAATCAGGATGGAGCTTGAGAAATTCTAACTTTGTTTCTTCCCCTAAATGCCTGCTTCAGTAGCAAACCCTGCAGTCTGTTTGCCAGGAGGGAGCACGCAGTGTGTGGCATTGCAGGAGCTGCAGCAGGCTGTTGCTAAGGTGAATTTTAATTTAATTTTTTTTTTTTTTAGAAAGTATCTTCTTCTACTTTCATGATTTCCCAAACACTTGCTGTTTGATTAGCAGTTTTAAGAAAATGGCTTATAAAGACTCACTTCATTTTCACTGCAGATTTCTAAAAACTGAGACCATTTAAATTTTTTTTCAAAAGAAATGAAAAACAGATATCAAGTAATTGTCAGTTTTGCTTCTGGATTTCTATGTAGTCATAACGCGCATCATATGGTAATCAAAAAGAGATGGGCAGACAGGCAGAAGACTATATCATGAAACCACCTTATTTGCCTGTGACTCCTCCATCCATAAGTGCCCAGTGCAGCCAGCAGCTGATGCCAGATACTTAATACAGTCATCCCATGTTTGGGAACAAAACGATGGCAATATATGGCTGTTTTGAAACACAAGGGTTGAAATTCTGGACTCAGAGAATAAATGGCACAACTGTTGCCCTTTTCATCACTTTCATCTCAAATGGGAAACATATCTCACACAGGATGGAAAAAGCAGGGAACAAGCTAAAAACCAGGGAAGCCTAGGGTCAAAACTAAGCTTTGGGACAGGGCTGGCTGATGGGTTTGGCTTCAAGCAGGGTATGCTTTGCACCTAGGGAAAGGCAAGGAGTAAGAATAACTGTAATCGAGAATAAGCCTATCTGTATTCAAGAATACGTGATTGTAGGGGGTACTGAATATGGCTCTGCAATCTGGTTTGGTACAAAAGAGTATCTAAATGTACCCTTAACATTGGAGCTGCTCTGCAAGTATAATAATTTGTAAGCAAGAAGTGAATGAGGAAAAGGTTTTATGTTTCTATTAAATTGACCTTTTGGGTGAAGGGCAGATAACGGTGGATATGGGCATGCTGATAAGCATTCTTTTATTACGAGAATAGTTATTTAGACAGCTGCTAAATTTTATGGCTCATAAAAAAGGCCTGTTACAGGATGTTTTAAATTAGAGACGGGCTGCAGACCAAAAGGTTTTATATGTGATAGGTTACAGTTAGAAATTAAAAACATCTCACCAGCCTGTTTTCTAACATTGAATGGAGCTTTTGAAAAGTTTCTTTTTTAATGAAATCTTGATTTCATTGAAGATTTGTTTACAGGAAAAGCTTGTGGAAAATTTCTGAGAAAGTTAATGTCTCCAAAGTAGTAATTTTTGGACAAAGCATTTCAATTTTTGACTTTGAAATGATTGCTTGAGTCAATTTAAATATATTACATAGAAAATTAAGGAGTCAAAATAAAAAGAAAATTGAAGGAAAATATTTCCATTGATCAGAAGTTAACCTTTGCCTCTAAAATTTTCCCATGAGAAGGTTTAAGCCTTTGGATTTAGCTGTGGCTCAGAAATATCAAAATTCTCAGTGAAAGGAAGTTTCTCCAAAGTATTGCAGATTTTTTTCTGTATTACGACCCTGAAAGGTTTAAAAAATATTTACAGAGATGGTATAAAACAAAGACGTTCAGCTTTGTGCACAATCACAAACCCAAAATGCGCTTATTGTGGTCACTCAAGTATCACTCTGCCACATAGTTAGTTTTAAGAAAATACTGTATATGGTACCATTCTTAAAAATTTTGAGTGACCAGCAAAGTCCTTGTTCTGCAATGTTATTAAACTTAAATTAAGACTTTTAAAATAGAATCTGGTTATATTCTTAATGTGGAATTATATGTTTTGAACTGTTAAAGACATTTGTCTATGATTTCAGTTTATACATTTAGGTTTTTTTTAAATTTGACAATCATAAATTATATACTGGACATGGTTTCTAGGAGGAATTATCTGTTTATAGGAAACAAAAACAGAGGACACATCTGAGCACTACAGAATGTGCTATCAATGTATACTATACTGGGTGGTAGGAAGAATGATTTATTTGTACCGTACACTCACTCAAAATTCACTTCTTTGCTACTTTAATTATCTTTTTTGGGGGTAAAACATCCACACATTTTAAATGTCTTCTTAGTCAGTTTATACAGTGTCAGGCAAGCAATTATGCCATTAATGGTTTAAAGAATGAGTCAGCTCTGGAGAATGCACTTTATAATTTTCATGTTTGAGGTAATCAATCTGCTATCTTTAAGCATACCACAAATATAGCAAATGTCTATATTGATTTGTGCGAATGTAATCAGTATTTCTGTGTGATTTTAGTCACATTGTGACTTCTTTGAATATATTAATGATACTGTCTTCATTCCTGTGTGTTATATGTATTCATATTTGAAATTTATATCTGGATTGTATTTATAGGACATTTTACACATATCTTTTTTCTTTTGGATCAGTGTAACATATAATAAAGTTCTAGTAAGGATCTTCATAGTTGTCAGCCTGAGCTTCCTGCAAATATTGGTCAGGTATTTGTTGTCTCAGAAAATGAATTCCATGAATGCTTTTGCTAGTAAACTTTTTTTAGAATACTCAAGACTATTTTAGAGTTATTAATGATGATAATAGGATACCTTTATTAAGTGACAATGATAGGCTTATTAGTGCATGATAAAGAAATTCAGATAGTGTTATGAAGTGCTTACAGTTTGATCTTGAAAAGGTATTTTTATCTGAAAATAAAATACATCCAAAAAACCAGAATAATGCTCCACAATGGGAACTACAGTATAATTTCCAAGTGAGTTCCTTTTGTGGTAGAAAGGAGATGGATTTTTTCCCCATTTTCAAATTTGCCATTAACTTAGCAGTAGAAGTCACAGTAATATGTAGCATCTGCATCAGATATTTGCTTAATGTGCTGGGTAGTGAGGAAATATCAAAGATTTCAGAAATCCTTTTTTTCCAGAGTGGAGTGATATAATTTTCTTTTATTGTTTAGCAAAGCTCAGAGACCATGCACAGATGGATGACTTTAATACTCATCTAGCACTGACATTTACAAAAGTGCCATATTTGAGACAAATAATTAGACAACAGGCTTTGCACTGTTAGCCCCAACTCCCCAAAAGACACACTACTGAAGAAATATATACACTCTTCTTCTGAGGACAAAGAGGTCTGAAAGTCTGTTAATGAATCGCATAAGAAAAGGGATTTTGAACTCTTTCGGCTGTAATAATGTCTTCCCTGCTGAGAAGTTAATAATCTGTTGGCTCTCTTTTCCTCTTTTGAACATTAGTTTGAAGAGCTTCCATTATTGTTTTTGTTGTTAGCTGTGGAGAAAGCAAATTCTTTGACCCTACTATTATGGGGGAAAAAGAAGTTTTCCTTTGCAGTCACGAAACAAATAGACAAACAACCTTCCACCTCTGCCCAGCTGAGTGACCACAGTGAACTTCAAGTCCATGCTCTGTATGAGACCTTGTGTGGGCTGTACTCAATGGCCTTTTTTCCCTTGAAAAAGGAGGATCCTGGATAAGAACCTGGATAAGGTTGCAATTTTGTACTAAAGCACGTGTCATTGTTTCTTCAGTACCAATTTACTCACAAAAGCTACATTAAAGTTACTGTGAGTGAACTTTCCTCAGTCTTTACTGTAATTTTATATATATATAATTTAGTATATATAGTACTTTCCTTTTTAATTTGGTAGCAACAGTGGTATATGAAGAACTTGGATGCCTGTAATGCAGATAACTAGGAAAACATCAGTCAACCAATAGTGGGTTTTTTTCTGGTACGAAAGCAGTGAAAACCTTAGGGTTTAGTGTAGTGAAATGCAGTTTTTGTCTGTCAAATTATACCTATTATTTTAATAAGGTACCAACAAATCTTATCTCAGATTTTCCTTCTCCTGGGATTTACTTAAATCTTGTTAGTATGATTATGTCTCTTACATAAGTGGTTCCAATAGGAACAGGGACAGGACCATCCATAGGAGTTGTAAACTGGCATAGATACAGAAAATACTGGCCTACTTGATGGGATCTCAAGATACAACAGATGGATTATTACTGATTGATTACCTGATTTGCAAAACTTGACCCACCTTGTGGGTCCTATGATCTTGTGGATGCTGTTTTTTTTTGTTTTAAACTTATTCCAGGACTTTTAGAAATTTCAAGTTTCATTTAAAGCACTAGCAATTTTAATAAAAACTCCATACTTTACCTTTTTTCATTAACAAAGTACCTGGGATGTGAAAAAGGATTCATGGAATTCTTGTTTCGAAATCTGGATTTCGTCTTAAGCTCTTTATATTTGGAGTGCTTCAATCTTTGCTTGTGATGTGGGTCCATGCCCATGTAGCAAAATTTTTGCTGACTAATTTAGGAGAATCTTAATTAAGCCATAAGGAACCTGAAAACTAGTAACTGTGAGAATTTAATATTATGCTGTCCTCTTTCTTGGGGCAATTTTTTAATTCACTTCTTTTGGGAGCTTAAGAAGTGATACAGACAACATTTTTTAAAGAGGATATTCAACAATAAAAAGCATTTTAACTTAGGGAACTTTTATGGTTTGTTTCTGAATGTTGATTTCCTAACAGTTTTGAAATACCTACAATTTTTTCCATATATCTTTTCTCTCACTCTTCTTTAGATGTAAGAAAAGGGAAATAGCTGCTTAGATTTCATTGCCCTAAGGAAGGGACTCTGAGCTAAATAACAAAGACTGTTTTTCAAAAGAAGAACTAGAGCAATTTGTACCTTTCTAGCATGTGGGCTTGAGTAACTGTTTTATGAAAAATCAGCTCTATATTTTAGCTCATCTGCTAAACTCAGGGCAAAACTCCATTCAGCCATGGCTGGACATGCAAAATGGTGGGATATCATCACTTCCAAATGACTTCTTTCCGTAGATGTTCAGCACTGACTGCATGTAGGAGCAAGTCATGTAAGGAGTAAGAAGATCATGTAAGTCATGAAGACCAAAACCAGTTAAACCCAAGACCAATTAATATGAGAGAGAGGGTGCAGCAGTCACTGCTGGAGCCTAGACATCGGTATAGAGCATCCTGTCTCATATCTTGTACTTGTACTTATGGGTGGCTTTTACCCAGCAAAATAAATTCTCCCCTTTATTGTGGTTAAATTGGTTTTTAAATCTTTCATATTTCAGAAACAGAGTTTGAGTACCACCACTTTTCATGTAGCCTTTTTTTGATTCAGACTCTGAGCAGATGTCTGCGAAAAGATATTATGCATTTTCTGTGGACGTAATGACGACAAAGGAGCATAACAGCGCATGGAAGATTTGGAAACCAGGAAGCTAGATGCGTGCCTTAATCGTCACACAGTGAAAGACTTTTGTCACAACAAAGCTTTTAGCATCCAGCAGAGAGTTTATGGATAGTCTAATTTCTTATTAATCAGGAAAGTGCCTGTTATATTACTGAGTAAAGTGGGGTTCCAAAAATTAACACTGTTTAATTGCCCAGCTGGAATTGTAAACAGTTATCAAATCTGACTGCTAATGTCACAAATCCATCTTTAACGTGGATTATCATGCTTCATCTCAGGCAGAGTAAAAATAAAAACTGTGTTTGACTGTAGAAGATAAACAGTCAGTTGAAAGGTTGTGATCTCAATGCTGTTCAGCTGGGTAATAGTTTTGCAGATGTTGAAATAAATAGGGAAAATATTAAATTAACAGGCAGTGAAAAGCTGAAGGAACTTGTTCTACAATTTTCTCGTTAGACCAGTGCTAATCCCATTGGTCCAGTTCTGCTGCACTTGGAAGTGGTTGATACTTTCCTTCTTAGGTTTCATAACTAGAAAATGTGGAGTTTACGTTCGCTTGCATGGGCTATTACCACACGCGGCCATGACCTTGAGTTTGTGTCTTTTTCTGAACTGAGCTATGAGAGATGTAAGAACAGGGACCCCTGAGCAGGTCTGCTCTTGTGCTAGGGGTCAGCCCAGAGGGTGCCCTTGGCCACCTGTAAGCAGGAGAGCAAACTTTGCCAACCACCTTAATCAGTGTTTGGTGTTGGATCTGGCACCCAGTCTGTGGGCAGAGCTCTCCCAGGAGCCACTCTTGCCTCGCCCTTGTGACACGTCTTCCTTACTGAGGATGGCAGAGTGTGGCGCAGGGCAGTGAGGGCAGGGGGGCAGATGAGCCCCCTCTTGCCTGCCTGGGGTCAGTGGAGACTCCACGGTGGGTGCAGAGGACAGGGGAGCTTGTTCTGAGGGTTCTGCATGCCCCTGCAATGGGGTGAGACTCGTTCTAGCAGTGAGAGAGGAGGTGATTTTGGGCTCTTGAGCTTGCTGCCTCTTGCCCTCCCAGCCACTTGGGTTGCCCGGTGCCATCACCTGAACTGCAACTGTGCCGGTTTGATTTCTGCATCCTTCCTTTCAGTCTCCCTGCAGGAGGATGGGATCATCTCCAGCTCAGAGTGAGCAAGCTCGGAAGGTACTTAAATTCCACCTAGGCATTTGTCATTAGGATCTGAAAACCACTTGCAGATACCTTTAACTTCAGCACTGGGGAAGCCTGAGCACCAGCCATTGCCTTACCTATGAAGGCAGACTTGGGACTCAGAAGTAAATAAAATAAAGTGTCCACTTCTTATCTGATTACGTGGCAATATAGAACTAATTCTATTATAGGCATGGATCAAAAGTATGATAAATTCACAGCTGGAGGGCCCTAAGCGAACTTTGATACAGATTTGGAATAAAACTTTCTGGAAAAGTGAATTTTCTTGCCCCCTGACTTCCTCTCCCTGCCCTACATCACTACATTTCCACCTGCCCTCAGGACTTTTCTGAAGCAACATTTCATTTATTGTAAAACATCGTTTTGTTTCATAATGTTTCATAAGGAAACATCAGGTTTTATGTGTTTCACACTTGTGAAATTTTTCAAAATAACCTGACTATCCTCCTCAGATACTTTCAAAATGAGAAGTTTTGTGTTTTGTCGAAACTATATTTTTGACTTTACAATTCAGTTAATGGTAAGATAAACCTTTAAAGGACACAAAATAAACTATTTTAAAATTATTTAAAACTGATAGTTTTCTCAGATCTCATGTGAATTTTAGGAAGATCACTTTGAAAAGCTTTTTTCAAGATTTTGACTTTTGTTTAATTCAAGATGGAAATAATTCTTTGATGTTTAATTTCTTTACTTGTAATGCAAAAAAACCTTTGTATTTTTATACTTCCAACACCAGAAACTTCAAAATTGTTTTGATTTATTATTCTTGATGAAACTATACACTACTGTGATGCTCATAATATTCCCATATTTATAAAATTCAATAAAAAATTCTCAGATGGCTAGCAATACTGTGGAACTGAAACTAATATTTTTTACTATGAACAAAACTGTTGCTTTTCAGTGTTAATCAAAGAAATGGTGATGATTTGATTGAAGCTTTCTGGTAATGCACTTTAATTTTCTCCTTTTTGACTGTGTTAGGTAACTTGCACATTATATAACCCTGAGGGAGTCTGAAATCAAATCCAGCAAAGATGATAGAAAACTTATATTGCTTTCAGAAGGATTTATACTGGGCTCATCAGGAACAAAGTGTAAGCTCTTCTGGTTGTGCTATACTGGTCAATCATTTTAAAATTACTGAACAACAACTTAAGAAAAGATGCGGTAACATTTCTGATATTTATTAATTTTTTTAGTGGGGACACAAACATGACATGAATGCTAATAAAGGGCACAACTGTCTCTGTGGTGAATTATTCTATTAACATGGACTCTCTTTAGCTCCTGTTACTAAGAGTTAGCACGGACACAAGAAAATTCTCTCTCCTCACTGTCTTACAGTTACCGTTATAGCTCTGGTGTTTTCTGTTGTCTAAAGCCAGCACTGGCCACACGGACTACTTGAGGTTGTTTCCCAGAGCACCTCTCCTGACATCTCTTCATGTGCAATCCCAGTAGACATTTTCAATAAACCTTCACATTAGCAAGTCTGTATAGAAATATAGAATCACAGAATCATAGAATTGTTTAGGTTGGAAAAGACCTTTAAGAACATCAAGTCCAACTGTTAACCTAGCACTGCCAAGTCCACCACTAAACCATGTCCCTAAGCGCTACATCTACTCGTCTTTTAAATACCTCCAGGGATGGGGACTCAACCATTGCCCTGCGCAGCCTGTTCCAATGCTTGACAACCCCTTCCTTGAAGAAATTTTTCCTAATATCCAATCTAAACCTCCCCTGGTGCAACTTGAGGCCATTTCCTCTCGTCCTATGGCTTGTTACTTGGCAGAAGAGACCAACACCCATCTCGCTGCAACATCCTTTCAGGTAGTTGTAGAGAGCGATAAGGTCTCCCCTGAGCCTCCATTGCTCCAGGCTAAACAACCCCAGTTCCCTCACCGCTCCTCCTAAGACTTGTGCTCTAGGCCCTTCACAAGATTTGCTGCTTGGATCGCATACATGTTCTGATTTTTCCAGAAAAAGCAAAGGTCCTCTGATGTTGCTCTTCATGAACAGATTCAAACTGTAAGGTAATTTATTTCAGTCCTGTTTTAAATGGAAAGAGGCACAGGAATAAGTTCCCAGAGTGAACAGAATGAATATGGCACATTTTCTTAGTAGTTCCCATGTTTCAATGTCAGTTGAAAATGATAATTTTCCTCTCTACAAAAATATATTTTGAAGTTCTTCTACTGGGATAGTTTATGTTATCTTTTGAGCCATCAGTCATTGATTATAATTTCAAAGCAGTACTAATAGCTATTGGTACTCACTTCATAATAAGTTTGACCACAGGGGTTTTGGCTAGGGATGTATTAAGACAATTAATCACTGAGTATCATTGCAGATGATAATTTTATGTTAAACTTCAGCTTAGCAAGAATAGAGTTGATGCTGTGTCTGTGCCTTGGCAGTGATAAGGGAACCTTTGATGAGTATTATATTTTTGTCTACCTTCAGAAGGAAAATCAATGAAATGAACATTTGAAGTTTGATATTTGTGAGACCAAAGCAGTCATGTCAGTGGGCTGCATGCAGAGACCCTTAATGATTCCCGCTGGTTATGAATAGTGATTTAGTTATACAATATAAGAATGTCTTAACAGTTTGCCAGTGATAATATTCTGTTGAGGATATTTCTCATTGCTTAATGAAACACTTGTAATCTTAAAGTCTCATGTTTTTCCTGTGATCGTACCTGTGGATGAACTCTGAAAACATTTATCATTTGTGGTACTCCTGAGCTATGCTCTTTCTCCCTCTCCCAGTACAGATATTGCACTGGCTTTGCTACTCATGGTCTTCAGAGTAAGTCTCAGCATTCATCCCCGGCTGGTGATATTATGTTAGAAAAGCAAGAAACCTCAAAGATGGCAGTGCAGGCTGCCAGGCTCCACCTGCCTCCCCAGGAGAGACCTCCAGGGTAACTCTTGCCCCCACACCCTTCCTGTTCGCCCAGCCCAGGACTCTACTGCAATACTCTGTATTAAGGGAGCTCACTGGTTTTTGTAACCATCTGCCAGCAGATGAGTGGACAGTGGGAATGAATGAAGGAAGATCTTCTGGTTTATCAGCTGTGCCTGGCGCTCCAGTGGTACCTATCTGAGCCTGAGCTGGGCAGCCTGTACAGAACTGGTTTGTCCCACCAGCTCCCAGCAGCTCAGTGTCGGTGTAGGGTGCCCTTCCCATGAAGGCTGCAGAGCTGAAGTGTGTCATGATGGCCTTCATTGTCCCTATAGCATGTGACCAAAGGCTGGGTGGCCCCATCGCTGATGGTGCTGAGAAGCTGACCCTGGCACTGACAGAGCCTACCAGCCAGTAGGGACACAGCCTTTGCCTAAGGATTGGCAAAAATGGGCAGTTTCCTGGGTTTCTGTTTGCTTGTAGAGAGAAAATAAATGTTATTGCCCAACACACACTTTGATCCTGCCAAGAACAGAAAAGCTCAGTGTTGTTCAATGGATGACACTTTTGCCTTCATCATTGACCTTGGCCTTTGCAGCCAGCGCTTTACACACAGCGCTGGGGTGCTGCTGATCTGCAGGGTCTTCTAGAAAGGACCCCAGGAGCCAGGGAAAGGGGCCTGCACCTCCTCTGGGTGGTTCTGAACATGCACACCCCCAGGGCAGGGAATCAGACCTGGGCTCCCTGGGTGGGTAGGCTAAGATAAAGTCAAGAAATATTTGCAAGCTGTGACCACCAAAAGTGCCCCTCCCACCCTAAATTAATTATGCTTTCTGGGAACAGCATTCAGCCCTAAATTGAATAGAGGTCCATGAAGGAAAAAAATGTGTCACTGATGATTGGAAGCTATCTTCTGAAGTGTTTAGGCAGCAGGCTCAGAAATAACAGCAATAAACCTTTTCCAAAGGGAAAGCTCTTAACTAAAACCTGGCTAAAGACAGACACTCCCTAAGGTCTGTCCTTGGTCTTCCTTCTTGACCCACTAGAAAATTTAGAGTTTCAAATTTCTGGATGTCTGTGCATGCTGTAGTTTGCTGCAGTTCATATAGCTACTCTTGCAGGATACCAAAGCCCTGTCTTAAGCAACCAGGCCACCTCCCATTGTGCTCATCTTCTGCATTGACAGAAGCTGGGTTAGACCCATCTGTTAAAGGTGTTACGTATAACAGGACTGTATACTACCAGTATAGATTTTGTATAAATAGCTGGGAATTCAGAAACTTCTGCTTAGGTGTTTTTGAAAGTTTTCTTCATAATGAGGAGAACCTCGATGTAATGATGTAATTTAAATGGCAAAAATGGAAACTGCTGCTAGAAAGCAAGCACTTTATTCTAATTTTATATTTTCAGCTTTATTGCAGAATCTCCGTGAATTTTAATTTTCGCAATATGAGTTGTCTAATAGTTTTCAGATCATCATCCGCCTTCAAGCGTATATTCTTTTTCATCGTAGAGCAAAAAGGTTTCTGCCTGCTTTTTTCAGCATTTTCTTAAATCCCCATGTGCATGCCAAACACAGAGGCATAATTATACCATCTCAAAGGTATTTTAATCTTCTTATAATTTAATTAAAAATATTTGCTGTGGATTTGCTCAGCGATAATGGAACATAGGGCTTTGCATTCATTTCATGATTTAATTGAAATCAAGTTCTGTCAAAACAAGAAATGATGTTGCCTAATAGATTCTGGGCACAGATTAGCTGATCTGAGTGGGCCTGTTTCCTCAACAGTTCTTCTGTTTTCTCAAGAAATTGCAAATCCCACTGGTAATTCTTGGGATTTTCCCTCAAAAATGTTCCTGCTGTGTATATGAGCACAGACAGGTGACTTGTATGCCACTTCACAGCTTCATTTCTTGGACCAAAGCTGTTTGATTTGCATACACATAGCAACTGTCCCCATACCCTTTTAGTAAGCAGCTCACAATCCACAGAAATATGCTTCTATGTCTCAGTCTTTCCCCATTTTGCTCAATCTCTTTTGTATCTTTTGTAAGGTAGTCACAGTCTGTCTATTACAGTTCTTTTAAATTAGCAATATTCTTTGGCTCTTCCTCAGTCAGTGTACAACACTTCTTCAAAAAGACTAGGTAAAGTTAGCATCTTCCCTCATTAAAATATAACATAAGTGGACTGGGTTGCATTTAGGGTCACTGAAGTTATCTACACAGTCTGTGGAATAAGGGAAACCCTTATGTTAGATGACTGGACCCCCATTTGTGGGTCTCAAGGTACAACCCTCCCTCCACTGTCAGGAGAAGCAATTTAAACAGCTCTAACTCTCTCCCCTTGTTTCTCCTGCAGCACAGATCAAAGCCCAGATGAGGCTGGATTGTGCTCCCCTTGGGATGACTGACTGTCCCTTCTGCCTGGAAAAACTCCTGCCAATGTCCTTGTTGACAACAAAAAGAAAATACTTTCACAAGTAAGTAACATGTAAATGTTCTTCAAAAGCTAGTGCTTTTTCTGGCAGTGAGTAACACCTTGCTGGATATTTCCACTTGCTTCCAGGGGGCTACTTGCAGGGTGAGATTTAACTCAGTGTGATTAGCAGCCAGGCAAAATAAGGACAAGAACTATATACTGGACAAGAAAATACATCCAATGTTTTAAATGTCACCTTAATTTCATTTCAAAAATTTTCTTTGACTGTCAACTGAGGATGAATGACTTCATCCTCATTTTCCCCCAGGCAAGCTCCTCTCATCTGCTTTGAAGCCCCTAATGGTCCCATCTAGTATGGTGGAAGAAGTCACATCATCAGAACCAAGGCAGTAATTGAAAATCGTTGATGACGGTCTTAATCTGGCAGCCCTTTCTCTTGTGGAGTCCTCCGGCAATGTTGAATGAAATTGCTTTTCTACATGTCACACCAGCTAGTCTTGTGGCTCAGTTAGCTCAATCACATGGAAAGTCTTTATATACCAGGGGAAATACGCAGTTTATCAGAAAGTCTTTCAGATGAACTGACCTCTGCTTAAATAGCCATTGAACTACAACAGCCTGTTTACATGCTCTGCTATATATGAAGATAAACCTTTAATTCTGTGTCACAAATGGTAGGAAGGAGTAAGAAGCCATGCAATGTGTAGCGAATGGTATTTTGTTATGCTTTTGCAGGGAGAAAGTGCAAAACAGCCTACAGAAATAACAGTGAATTGATCTAGGAACTCTGGATGTTAAATCAGACATTTGCTTATGGCAGCATGAAAAACCTGATAACCTAACCAGTTTTATCACCTACAGTGTGGGTGGAAGAATCAATAGGAACATTTTCCCAATCTTGCCGAGTATGTTGGTACAAATCAGTCTGAGCAGGTCTTTGGCTTTGTAAATGCAGGCAGCTGTCAGTCTTCAGTGGGGGAGTTGTGCTTCATAACAATGTATGAATGTGGGAAGTAAATCTGTCACCTGTCAGTCTGTCTGAAATGTGCATAAGTTTCCTCACTTAGCCAAAGATTGTTAATTGGACACAGTGACAATGTGTGGTATTTAAAAGAAATGTTAAGCAGGTATTTATGGGTAAAGTTAAACAGAGAGTGTATTCTGCCCCTTGAAGAAGAATGAGAGATGGTGGTGGAACCAGTCTATGGAATAAAGCATACTGATTGTTTTCTTGACAAGCAAAATTACTCAGATCTTGGTAGAAAGCATTTCAACATTGCAGGGCAGCAAGAATTTTCTTTGGCAGCTCAGTGTGACAATATGTATCACAAATGAACATGAGCAATAATTATCAGTTTTATGTTCTGTTAAGCAAAACTCCACTTTCTGTTCTCATTTCCTTTCCACATTCACACATACTCATTTCACAAAATGATAGCTTTTCATAGAAAATATTGGATGCCAGGATGAAAGTCTAAAGAATTATCTGACACTTCTGTGAAAAAAGTAAAACCAGTTAAAATATTCAATACCCAGTCATGAGATGGTCACAATCCTTTTATTGTTGAATTTTCTGCAAATCACCTGGATTCAGACCTTGTTGGATTTTTAGCTGGGTTCCATGCAGAAAGAGTGCATGGTGCATGTCATGACCCTGGCAGACCATGTCCTACAGTGTTGCTTTTCCATTTGGCATTTGATCAGCTAAAATCCCCCAGGGGAACCACATTTAGTGCTCTGGAGGATTCTGCCCTGCCTGGTGTACTGGTTTGTAACTGACACCTACCGAGGCAGCCTGGGCACTCTTTTTTCAATTTATCCAGCATTTCCTCTCTATTGCCTTGCCTGTTCTTCCAGAACAGGACATTTCGATTAATTTGTATCCATTTATACTGGTTTATTAGTCATATGCATTATCCTGCCATATCCTGTTACACAATTAAATCTTCTGGCTAAAACTTTACAACCCTCCTGACTTATTCCCCATGTTTTCTGTGGACATTTCCTTCTTCTCCATCCTTCAACCCTCTTCTGAGCAACCCTGTCTCCCAGTCTCAGTTTCCTTGTCCAGTTTAAGCTGTTCTTACACATATGTGTTGGCCTTTTGTCCTTTTCCCATGACTCTTGTTTAAAGCCCTCCTCACTAGCTTAGCGAGACAGTGTCTGTCCTTAACCAGCCTCTCATGAAGATCTTCCCATATTTGAAGAAGTAAAGCTTCCTCAGAGGGGAGACCCACATCCACCTCTTCTGGTGGGACTGGTGAGTCTGTCTGCCTGTAGCAGAGAAAGCAGTGCCTGGCGTGCTCAGCAGGCTGGGCGAAGCTTGGCCACCTGAGCACCTCCTCCCTCCCAGTTAGCAACATGGGATCCAGAACCAGCCCCCAGATGGACATTTCACTTGCCTCAGGATGGAAGCCCTCACCATCACCACTACCAGCATCACCTATTTTGGGAGGGGAGGATGTGGAATGTGTAACTCCTCCTATTCCACCACAGGGGTTGCCCCACGACAGAATTCTTTACCAGTTAAGTGGTTCTTTCCGAAGGAGAAATGTTAATGTCTTTCTATCCAAGGTCAGAGGCTAAATCTTCCTTGAGGAATAACCAGGAATAATCTCTTTTGTTGGTACTACTCCATGCCCTGGTAGATGGCAAGATTATTTGGATTCCTTTTAAATAAAAAAAGGTTAAGTAGTCCTGTTTCTGAGTAAGTACTTCCAATATGGTGTATTTACCATGGACAATTTGCTAAAGCCTGTAGAATTTTGCCATCATTGTAAAGATAAATAGACGGGAATAAGAAGATTGATACCAAAATTGCAAGCCCAATCATGTCTCTTCTTGCAGAGAGTACATTGATTGGTTGCAGAGGAAAAATGGAAAAAATGGCCTAAAAGACAATTTTATAAATTTTCCATCAGTTTAAGCTTGCATATGGTTTAACTTCATTTACAGCTAGCATATCTATTGCGATCTGAACAGATATTTTTCATCCAGTTGCCAAAATGTATTGATTTGCCTATTTGATTCTCTGTTTCTGGCTAAATCAACTGTATCTAACTATTGTCATTTTGTCATCCAGCCAGTTCGGAGAGGTGAAACTGTTGGGAGAACTCTTGATATCGTTTTCCTTCTAGAGATTGAAACTGGAGCACTTAAATCAGTGCTTCCAAGTAGCTATTTGCTTTCATGAACATCAGACCTTTCTCCAGTAACTGCTGCATGAATTATGGTTCAATGAAGTCAGCATCTCTCTTCATCAAAGGTTATCTCTGTATCATTTCCATATAGTTCAAAGAACTGAAATATCATCCCAGGCTTCATAGTAAAGATTTATTCCAGGTGGGGATTCAGCCTTCAGTGATACTTTTTGATTTCAGCTCATTTGCAGCTTGCCCTACTGCTCAGGGAGGCAAAACATGGCTGTGCAGTCCCAAGAAAGGCTCAGGATGCCCAGGGATGGAAGGCAGCTATCTTCCTGCTCCTCACCTGACTGCAGGAGGGAATGAGGGAGGGAGATGTTGCTGTTTTCCACATCCCTGCCAGCATCCTGGAGTGTCAAAGTGGCTTCTACAGCTCACATTGTCATTTTCATGTTCCCTAGGGTGATGAAAACCCTCAAATTGTTAAATTATCTGCTGGTTTTCTCTATTGCCATTTTAGAACATAGATAATCCTATGATGAAAAAGGGGTCCTCAGCAGGACTTGGACATGTGGTTAAAATGTGACACAATAAGAGAATGGCACTGGAGTAAAGGTGCTGGAATGGCAGTTGTCAGCTTTAGAGTTGTCAATAGAATAGATACCTTCAGTGCATTTGTTTTTTTCCTTTCAACTGCTTATTCAGTTTATTAAGTATTAATACCATTTCTTCAGTATGAAAGCTAATCTCTTCCCATGCTCTACATGTTCAAATGAAGATGACTCTTAGTGTATGTGTGTAAAGCCGGGTGTTTCTTCATCTTGGAGTGAATATGCAACTGAATATAAACCTAATCAAAGCACGCATAAAATATCTAATTAGAGCAG
The DNA here is from genome assembly GCA_013401315.1 of Balaeniceps rex. Taxonomy (NCBI): domain Eukaryota; kingdom Metazoa; phylum Chordata; class Aves; order Pelecaniformes; family Balaenicipitidae; genus Balaeniceps; species Balaeniceps rex. The sequence goes on from VYZW01060884.1 coordinate 69,351, forward strand.
ATGTTGAGTCAGTCTAAGAAGATGAAATCCCTATCCTGAGATGGCTTCCAATACTGAAATAATAACTGATTCTTTAAAATTGGCTGTTTGTATGTGTGATCTTTATTCAAGCTGATGGAGAAGAACAGAAACACTGGCATTTATGGTTACAGAGATGCACTGGTATCCCCTGTGGAAAGATTTACATGGTACCAAGCCTGAAGGGAATAAAAAAGGGCTCAGAATGAACGATGTTTTGATAACCTTCAAATTGTGTCCTGATGAACCTTGATGGCTTATTTCTGTCATAGTGTAGTATCAATTACTTTCCAACAAGGAGTGAAAGGCAGGATACAGAAGTTAAATTGCTGATGGAGTCAGGAAGGTCATTATCAAGTCCATTAATCCATCCCCTTCTTTCTAATATCTAACAGAAGCAGCAGTCAGAGATGACAGCAGAGGTTTCCCCTAGTAAGTGGTGTGGGCTCTTAACTGAGCAGCACTAGCTTCTCCTTCATCAAAAACTCCTCTAAATTTTTAAAATTGCCTGTGGTATTTTGTCCTTCCATTAAATACAGCTTCCTTCAGACATAGCTGCTCTCACGCCCCTGAGACTTACTGCTTCAGAATGGTACTCACAATTCTTGTTTATGGTCTGGCCAGGAACTGTCATGGAATGTGATGGAGAGCAAACGGCATCAGGAGAAAACCTCTGTCAGAAAGTGTGTGTTTAATGCTTTAGAAATTGACTTGACTGCTACAGATACTCTGAAATATCTGCATTTTCAGAATGTATCAGGGTTGTTGCCTTTGTCTTTCTCTTCTGTTTCTATGAACCTCTATTAAAAGAAAAACTATTGGTTCAAGCACCCCTGTTACATCTTAATCCTGTGGTTTTGCTTTCGCAGTCTCTACTGTGAAGTAAGGAACACTGTCACTTTGCCTACATTTAGGATTAACCTTGATGCAGCTTAGGGAAACTGCCAGTAGCTGTAGCTGCACCTATGCAACATCCAAGCATTTCCAATACCTGCAGATAAAAGTTGTCATTTACATGAATAACACAAAAGCTTTGTGGCACTTCTACTATCACCTGCCATAGCTGATACAATCTTATGTGTAGAATGTGAAGCCAATGGCTTTCAGTCCATTTTCCTGGAAAGATGCTGGAGACATCACTTTATCTTCCTGCCTCTCAAGTTCATGGCCAGTGATGACAGTGATGGTATTTCCATCCTTTATAAACTGTTCTGAGACCAAATGGTGAAAAACTCCTCTTTAAGAACTGGTTGTCATTATATGGCAGGCACTTTGTAGCTCTGAAAGCTTAAGGTTTTATGCATTATTTGCCTAAACAGAATGGACAAGTGGGTTTGTTTCCCTGCATTATTTATATAATACTAATATGCAATATGATTTTAAGACATGACCTGCAAAATCAGGGACAGAGAACACAGTGCTTGCAAGTGACATTTAATGACTGCCACAAAAATAATAGCAGGCTGCAATTCACTGCATGTATTCAGATAGTTGAAACAGCCCGAGTGCTGCTGAGTGAGGTTCAGGGGCTCTTGCCAAACTAGAAGGGGAACTTAGGAATGTTTGGTTATAGTAAGCCAAAAAGGGCTATTAGTTCTCCAGTTTCGGTAGGTATTGAGTGAAGTCAGTATGCAAGCATATGGGAACAGCTCCTCCTACACCACAACATCTCTGGTAAATCCTACAAAGCTCTCACAGTAGGGTAGGAAGCATTATTGACAACACAACAAGAAATTTCAGCTTGCTAAGTCCCGCTGAGGGCAATGGTCTTCTGGCTTTTCAACTTACCACCTTGATGTCCTGAGGCACTTGTCTTCAGGTCAATAAATTGTACATCACATGAGAGGCAAAAGTAGACTTCTGTTTCTTTATGGGCTTTATTTTCAGAAGTCAGCAGAACACCAGATGATGGGATAGGTGCTCAGTATAGGCTATGTCTGTATTAACAAACTAATTGGAGCCTGGGGCTCTGGTTTGTACTGTTAAACTGTTAGCACGCCTTCTGGAGTTTTTTGCCCATGTGCCCCAATGTTCTCTCAAGCAATGGACAGGCAAGGTTGAGGACCAGCTTGCATCAGCAGCCATTTCAAATAATCTGGAGGTGGTGGATGAAAGTGTAGCTGTAAGGACTTGAGCTGTGCTCTAATACTTCGTTTCTGTAGCCATAACCATTATGAATTTACTAAAAAAGTGTTTGCATCTCAAAAACATTCCTTAGAGGAACCAACCAACATTATTTTAGAAAAAAATTTTAAGTCTACTGCATAATACCTATGATATTAAATACTATTTGTATTCTTATGACATTGCCTATAGACCTCAGATTAAGACCAATGCTGGCAACCTACTGTCTCATTGCTGTGTGCTATAACAGCTCACAGACTGAGCTGAGGAATTTCTGATGTCATCTGAGATGTCAGTAAAACAATGCAGTCTACAAAAAAAAAAAATCATGTAACAATTGCACAGCTTGAAAAAATCATGTTGTTCCAAGTATATTTTTTTTAAATGAAAGCCATTTAAAAAAGAATGAATGATGTCATCTTCTATTCTTTTATTTTTGTCTTTCATATTTCAATAAGTAAACAAAATTCTATAAAATGCCAGCAGAGTCCTCTTCACTTATCTTTTACTTGTGCCTATTTAGGACAAATTTTTTTAACCTAAGTTATACTTTTACCAAGATTTTTTTATAGTTTTCAAGAACATTTCATTCTTTGATATAAAATTAACTTTTAATTTTCAAGAAAAGTTACTCTGAGGGGGCTTAGATACAAACAGATCAAAGCAGTGTTGCTAAAAGGCTTTATTTCATTGAATACATTACTCTTCCCTCATTTATAACATATAAATATTGATATAAATTCTGGATCTGTTTGATCTCTAATCAGCTTTGCAGGTAATTTGCCAGATTTATTAGGCATTATATGTAACCTTGATTTGGCAAAGGAAGAATAGAAGAGAATTACATTTAAGACTCTGTAATTAACTGATAAAGGCTGAGTTTGGGGCTTCCAGTTCTACATTCAAAGAAGGAATAGAGCCTTCATAAAGAAATAAAAAAAGTAATCTTTTTTTCTATTGTGCCCTGTCCTCTTTTCACACATTGATAGAACATTGTATCCCTTCTAAATGTTCGCATGGCTACGATTCCTCCCTTTGCAGACGCTCGTGTTGTGACTGTAAATGTGAACTGAACATTTCATTTGTGAATAATACTAAGTTTAAATACGTCTGAGAACTTGGTTATGAAAAGAGGTTATTAAAATCATCACAGAGTGCATAGCGGTTACAGTAGAAGTTACTTCAATCCCTCTAAAGCAGCGCAGATTCCATTAAAATAAATGGCTTCTTGGTTTTGAGAGCGATGTACTTAGACTGTATCCCTGCGACACATTTGCAAAGGATAAACTTTGCATATAGCTCTCCTACTGGCCTTCGATTTCCTTTTCTTCCTTTAAAATGTTGAAAGTGCCCTGTTGGGTTTGGTATTGTAGCAGGAAGAGAAGAAAATGGGCATCCTCCCTCCCTATTACAGAAGTGTGACTTAAGGAGAGTTGACACACTCTGGAATACTGGTAGATTTCATGCTGTGCCCCCCGTGTGGTGGATTTAATCTGTAGCGTTCAATGGAAAATGATTGTCTTTTTTCTGGTATCGAGTTGAAAAGCTGGCAACCACTCACAGCTCTGAAATAACTGATTGAGGTTTGGTGAGATATTTCTTCAATATTCCTTATAGTCAGGGTTACCTATAGCTGAGGCTAAATGCAAGCATACTCCGCATTCACATGAAGGAAAGTCTAAGCTCAGTCTTGTACTGCAAAATGTGGCAGTGCCAGATCTTTCCCTGTGTCAAACCTTCCTTGCCTTTCTGAACAGAAGATACTCAGTTTTCTTTAGTGCAACTGCAATACAAACCACTGGTTTTCATTTCTGAGTACACCATCATCTGGCAACTGTGCAAACAACCATCTTGGAGACATCTACAGACAATTTACTTCTCTTTTGCTGTCAGTGTATCTCGGAAGAAAGGCCTCTAAATTATCTCTTTCAGTTTCCCAAGTTCTTTGTTAAGCTTTGTATCCCATGATGTCCACCCTGTTTTTTACAGGAAGGGGCCTCAAGTTCTTGGTTCAGTCAGCAAAAGTAAGCACCATTTTCCTTGCACTACTCACTGTTACAAAGGGGTTTCTTTGTCCATTCAGAAAAGTGTGGTGATGGTGTCCTGAACATCATCATCAAACATTTATGCGTTCTTCAAGTTTTCTGAAAGCTTCAGCTGTGCCAGGTCTTTCAAGTACTTTGTAGTTCAACTGTTTTATTTTCTTATTTCATTTTCTTATTTCATTTTATCCCCACACTATGTGTTTTCCAGCACTCACTTGAAGCTGAGGAACTTGACAGAGGTCTGCCTTGTTTGACAGCTGAGTCCTACCAGACCAGCACCGTATAGCGTGAGCTGTGGCACACCACAGGGCTGCCAGATGCCGGTGGCCAAGCCACCCGTAAAAACTCAAACATCTACAAAAGGAGAGAAAGGGCAGAAAAGAAGAGCATAGAGAAATCAAATATGGAGAGACAGAAAATTAAGTTATCCTTTTGCTTACCTGAGGAGAAAACATAATACAGAACTAAATTAATGGACATACAGCAGATGGATCAGTGGGTGTCAGGGAAGGGCTCTCTGAAGACCATTTCAAGCTACTGAGTGGTGGCACGTGTGATGGTGCTGGCCGATGTTTTAAGATAGATGATGAAATAGATGATGCTGGAGAGACAGATTTTGACTTCAATAAGCCCTTTGTCTCATGCTGAAACAAGATATCCCATGCTGATACTGATAAAAAGCTCCATTGGGACCCACTTGGTGATATTGGAAGCAACTGATATGGGCACCTTTGATGCTTGTACAGGGGAATCCCTGTCTGTGGCATTACAGCATGAGAGGTTGAGCCCAGAACTACTGGGGCAAAGAGCAACAGCAGGTGTGGGATCTGAGCAATTTACAGCTGAGTCAGAAAACCTGCTGCGCTGGTTGCTCTAAGAGCATAATTTTAGGGAGTTTCCTGTTTATAGACTCTAATCCTACTGTTTTGCCATGATGTACCAATATTAAGGAATACAGGAGGAAAACATGACTGTATGCTCTTTTAAACTATCATGAAGCAAAGTGTATCAAAGAATATCAAAGTGTATCAAAGTGTATCAAAGTGTATCAAAGAGTATCATTTCTCTTTCTCAGCTTGCCTTTGTCACAAGAAATGATAGCTGCAGGACCTTTTGTTTGTGTTCATTTTAAGATAAGATTGTTTCCATAAAGGAAAAACACCCTGCTTTCATCTCTATTCAAAGCAGAAGTGTTTCTCACAAGAATGGCTTATTGCAATATATTGCTGTGCTTCATTCATTCATGCTTCAGTCCTCAGACACAGATTATATCAGAAGTTGAGAGCAGATTAATCTGTTCAGAAATAAAGGTACAGGAAAAAAAGATACAACATTAATCCATTTTTGTGACAAGGTCATGTTTCTAATCTCATGGACGTTTGGGATGGCATGTACATAAGTTAAGGCTTTTGCATTTCAGATCTGCTAAATGTGTGGTTCCAGTACGACTTCCTCAGGGAAAGCACACACGCGTCTTTTTAACAGTTTCTCATATAAGTCACTGTGAGTGGATGGAAGGGGAGAAGAATTAATATGGCATATTAGGCTATATGTATAAGATTAACCTCTTACAGGGAGGGAGAAAGATGATTCTGTACTGTTTTTCTTCATTGATTCAATGAATGGTTAGTTGAAGCCTAGAAAGAAGGCAAAAGTGGCTGAGGACTCTGAAAGTTGCACATCAAAGAAAATGATTATGGTGTCTAAAAATGAGAGGCGAAGACAGGGCATAAAAGTAAGTCATCTTTAGAAACAAAGGCAGTGGCAAAGATGAAAATCTTAAAGGGAATATTACTTGCTGAGTTTTCAATAAGTCAATCTAGAAGTGTTTGTGGGGCTGTTGGCACCTCTTACCCTACTGCCTTTATCCTAAAGAGTCTACAATTTCAAATTCAGCAGTGATATATGTAATTATGAAGCGAACGTGCAGTTAGGAAATACAAGTGGCGAGAAGAGCTTCATGCTTACTGTTGCTCCTCCATGTTAGAGAAGATGGAAATCACAAGTTAAGGTCACATGGAAGTCTGTTGTCAATATTAACAAACAGTTCTCATTAATGAAACATCTGATTCAAGTGCCTCTTTGACCACTTGGTTGCATGTACTGCTGCATATGCAACAGATATGCATTACTACAGTTAAGCTGTTCTAAGTTAGTATTAATTAATCTCCTATTTAAAGAATAAAAATTAAAAATGGTAGTTGGTAAACCAGCTATGGTTTACCTCTGGAAAGGTAAAAATAGTAAAAAGGTAAAACAAACAAAATTTTTAGTGAGCTGAGACAAAATTTTTCATTTTTGCTGACTGTGGATGAAAATCTTTGAAATTTTTTTCACTTGTCCTTATGCTCCTCTGCGCTTGTGGGGATGGGCCTTTGATGGGTTGATGACTCCTGTGATGGGCATGGGAGTAGCCTGGCAGGCTATTATCTGGGCTCCCCCCACCATGTCTCCTTCTGCTCCTTTGTGGGCATGCAGAGGAGCTTTTATCACACAACCTAACAATCCCAGCTACATCTTTTTAGCTGTTGTATACCTAGTCTTAATTATTGCATGTGCTCAAAGTACCGTCAGTTTTGATATTGAAGGTCATATTTTCATGAAAGCATCTGGATATCTTCTAGAGGCTATGTACTGATGTACTGCAGGGATTAAGACTGTGCTTTATCCCTGAATTTTAATAACAGGTAAAGTAAAATTCATTCCAGGATTTCATCAGTTCACTGGAGAGATCCCTGTATGCAGGTTGAATAAATCACCAAAATCCAAACATAGAAAGGTTTCTTATTTTAAAGCCTTAGAATATTTTTAATGAAAAGAACTGTTCAAAATGAAAAGGTAAAATAATATGAAATAGATATTAAATACTTAGATGGCTTTTACATGAAATGCTCAAAACAACTGAAAGCAGAATGCTATGACTTCATTTCCTTGGCTGAAAGTTTTAATGAAATTTGACTCAATTTTTAGAAATGCTTTTGTTCTCCCCGAAACATTGATTTTTCAGTGAATTTACCATTCATCCAAAAAAATGTGCCAAGCTCTAGGTTACACATGCTATCATAACATTTATCACATACAGAACAACTGTTAGTTGTTCCTAGTGAGTACATTTTCTTTAAGAAATGTTCATTGCATTCAGCTGCCGACTTGTTCCCTGTTGGGAAGAAAATCCCTGTTTGAAGAAGGTTGCTACCAGCTAAATGCAAAACTCCAAAGGCTGTGATGTTCCAGTCTCCTACCAGAGACACCCCCAGGCTCGATGTGGGCTGTCCACCACATTTGCAGAGCTGTCCCCACCTCCTGGGAGGCTGCAATCCTTTCCTCTCCCTGCTGACTGACCTGGTTTTGGACTGTATCTGGATTGGGATCTTCTAGGCCCTCTTCTAGTTGTAGGTCTTCTTTTATAAGGAAACCTTCCTATGTCATTTCAGAAAAACTGATGGAGATGTCACCTTATTTCTGGATGTTTCTAGGACTGTCTGGCTGAGTGATCCTGCCCCTCCAGGGTCTGCAGAGACACACAGTTGTCAAACAGAGATCTCTATGTCCTACCCGCTCGTTCCCTGATTTGCAGCATAACAAAAGACAATGAATTAAAACTTTATTGGTTGCAAAGTTGCATTTTCTTAGTTATATTAGTGCTCTAATCTGTTCCCTCTCTTCCTGAACATACAGTCTGTCCCAAGCAAACAATGTAATAATTTCTATTTTATCTACTGAGCTATTCCAAATTAGACTGACCGTTACATTAAGTTCCTCATACAATTTCATTCAGCATTTCTGAGAAGAGCTGGGTGGAAAAATGGCACAACAATAGCTGTATAAAAGCCAATTTAACAAAATCCAGCTGTTCCCTGAATTTAGCACTCTGGTCTCCACCATTTTGTATGAAATACTGCTTTTTAAAGCTACCTCAAAATAGCAACATAAAAATATGCACAATGAAGCCATTACACAATAAGGAGAAAGACCCCGTAGTCCTGATCTTCAGTGAGGCTGAATTTTGCTCACCCAAAATAGAAATATAGTTTTTAAAGGGGTAGGCGTTAAACTTTTTGAAATAATTTTTATTTCAGGAGTCTGGTGGTGGTGGGAGCAGAAAGGTGTTCTGTGCAGAGGCTGCGCAGGCCAGTTTTATGACTCAAACAGTTGCAAAACAGGGCAATCTAAAGCAGGTCACCAGAATGGCTTTGCTGGCTCCCCTGCCCTTCTGGATCTGTGCTGCTAATGCGCTCTCTCTGCTTTCACAAAGGCTGTGGCTGCACAAATGTCCCCTCTCCGCACTCCCCCATCCCTAAATTTTCTCCCCATTGTCAGATCCATTTGTTCCTTGCCACTGGTGGCAGCAGCGGCGGGGAGCACTTGGGCGGAGAAGGCCTCATGGAAAAGCAGCTGCTGTGGGCTTCACGCTGTTTAATCCTTTCCAGAGCTGGTCCCTTGTCTCCTTTTTAATGCCGCTGCTGTCAGTCATGGAGCCAAAGCAGTGGTCACGTTAAATAACAGGGGGAAAAAAAAATAGAAATCCTAGCAGAGACAAAGGCAAACAAATAAATGAGGAAACAAAGCCCAAAAGAGAGAAAACAAGTGAGATACTCTTTTAAAATTGCTAATGAAGTGTCACAGTTGGCCTGTTTCATGTGACAGGACTTATCTGAACTCTGGATGTCCTGAAGCTGGTACCGTTGCTCAGCACGGGGTGTTTGGCTGAAGCAAAGGGAGGCACCGAGGTGGTTATTGCTCTGGGTCCAAGCAGTCTGTGTCACCTGGAGGAGTGTGTGCAGATGCTTGGCGCCGCTTCCCTGTCCCCCACATGCTCCCGTGGGTCTGTGTCCGTCCGTGGGCATGTGGAGCATATGACAGAAATAAACCACCCCAGTATTAGGAATTTTCTTACCGGTCTTTAGCTGCTCAGGTGTTTAGAGACCAAGAAATTGCTCCCACCACGTGCACAGTCCTGGACCCATTTCTAGAAAGTGGCCAGCGTCTGACACCTCGCTGTAAGGGGCAAGGTGCTTCACAACAAGCAGATAGTGTTGGTCTGGCTGGGGAAGGCTGCTGCTCCTTTGTTTTGCTGTTTGGCATGTGTCTGTGTGTATGCTTGTGTGTGAACACACTGTCACTGAGGGGCTTAAAGTCTTGGGCAATGTTTTCTGGTTTCTCAGGTTCAGGGCAGCCTTTCTGGTCATTTCTGAAGAGAAAACAAGAGAGAGACAAGAATTTGAATTAAAAAAAGAGCTTTTTGGATTAGCACAACTCTTCTTTGGGAAAATATAGGGGAAGTTTCATTTTATTTCCATTGAAGGATGAAAATGAATTCCACAATCTCCCAAGTTGTCATGAAACAGAATTGCTGTGCTCTGCCCGGCTCTTGGCATTGTGTTATGAGGGAAGTTTCTCTTCAGCTCCTGATATTTGGGAACTGGCTTTTATCTAAAACCACAAAAATTTATATACTTTACAAGCTTGCAGCCTACCCCTGTAGCTGAGTTTATTACAAATCTCATTCATTTTGAGCCTTCCTAAGCTCTTTGGCTGAGCAGTATTCTGTGGCTTGGATATTAAAGGAGCACATTCAGGAGCTAAAGAAGCAAAGAAATGCATTTTCTTTTCAAAGCTGAAGAATTTCAGAAATCAGAGATCGGCAAGTCTTCACAATGGCAAGCAAGACAAAACAAAATGATGCATTTAAAGTCAGTTGCAGTTATGCCTTACAGACCAACACTTTTTTTCTGAAATGCATTGCACTTGTCTTGGGGCCACAGAGCAGGAAAGGGGAGAAAAGCTTTTGCATTTTGCTGGGTCTAAGGCAAATAGTATCTTAAAAAAAAAAAGCCACTGGAAATTCTGCTTCATTTGGAGCAGAGTAGAAGAAAAATAAAAGAGGCAAAAGACTAAGGAAGAGCTAAAAGTGGTTTTGCTTGATTCTACCAGATATTTGGGCTTTCTTCAGAGAGTCCTTTGTTTCTTTCAATCACTGATCATGAAACCTCCCTAGCTTACCCAAAACATGTTGCTATAAGTGAACAGTAAAGCTTTCTTCTCTACCTGTCCAAATACTCTGATAGAATAGGTGGAACTGGTTACTGGAATGTCTGGGTAAAAAAACCCAAAACATCAGCATTTTCCTGATGCTGCACTTGAATTTTTGCAAAGGAAGAAAAACAAAAGCCTGTTTTGTGGCACCAGATAATACACTATATATTGCAGTCACTGGCTGAAATGGTAAAATAAGAAACAGGGAACTGGGACAGAAGGAAGAGACCATAAGTGATATTCTAACACTGAAACACTGATACTGGTGGGGAGAATTTTTCCTTGAATAGGAAAAATTATGACAACTCAAATCACATTAATATATTTGGCACCCCGGAAAACTCCTCTCCCACCCTGTTGTGCTTCTGGGACAATGGCTACAACTGGATGTCTGAAGTAGATTGGTCCCTGCGTCAATCCCAGCTTCGCATCAGGAGTTTGAGCTTCTGCCCTGAAGTGACAGGCTCAGTATCTTTCCTTCCTCTGGTCACCTCTTTCATTGTTCTGTCCCTTCTTTTGCTCAGCAAACAGCAAAGATGAAACCTGGAGAAGGTCTGCCTGCAAATAAAATACTCATGCTGGCTGAGCCACGCCTCAAAGAGTGTTTCTTTTGAAAGAGCAAGCAACCGAGCAAACCCCCAGGCTGGACCAAGTCATCTGTGAGCAAAATGGCAAGCACCAGCCACCCCTCGCTGCCTGCCCCTGGCCTTCTGGAGGGAAAAGCACAGAGTGCAGTGGTCTCCTGAAAAAATACACTGCTTTGATGTTTTCCATCTTCACTAGACACTCTGGGGGAAAAAATGGCGTCTGAGAGACCTAGTGAAACACCGTGTGTTGGCTAAGTGGTCTGGAGAATGAGGCAGATTGTGGAAATGCACTTCTGTCCTTTCCATGAACCCTGCGTTGCAAGCACTGCTGAGCTGCAAAATTGAGCCAAAATTTCATGTCCCATTTGAAGTAAAGGTTTGAAGGCACAAGTGAGATTTAAGCAGACCCTTCCTGGGTCATACAACCAGTATTAGCTCAAGGGATGACTGGCCCAGTGGAGCTGGTAGCCATTCTATGGGCTGAGCTCTGACACATGTATAATATGAACACTGCAAACGCTCCAGAGTTTTGGAGCACTTGAAAAATAAATTTTTTTTTTTTTGTGAGAACAATTTCAAAACTAAGTAACTCCAAGTAAACAAAGGTTTTACGGTCATGGAAAGCACACAGGGAGGTAATCAACTTTAAAAATCTTTAAATAAAGTTGCCAGGAAATTAATAAGTACTGCCATGCATCTGTGAAACTGAATTGTTTTGTTAGTCTTCTGCAAGATAATGTTATAAACCATGACGTACAGCTAGAAAGCAACCAGTGCTTTCTATACAGGGTATAGAATAATTCCTGACCAATTTAGCAGGTCCCTAAATTTATCTTTTAGCCAGCAGTTATTCTGTGCTACTTAGGAATCATCCGTCTCCCACATATTGCGAGAAAATACAACTCTAATATATCACAGCCTCTCATAAAAAAATTGTCCTTCACGGAAGGGCAATTCTGATGATGAACTGTCTAAAAGTATCCTAAGGCTTCCTGTGAAATGCAAAAGCAGTCCTATAGAGCTAATAATAGTTTTGCTGAACTTGCTGATAAAACAATTAATGTCTTTCTTCATTCACAGCAATTCTTATCCCATTAGGGACTGGGGAATCTAATTTTCCTTAGCTAAACTGAGTCGTTCCTACCTAGAATGACTCCTGTGAAATAACATGCAACATCAAGAACTGCATTTACAGTTCTTTTACCTCTTTGATGGCTATAAAGATGGTGATCCCAAGAAAGTGTCACATTTGCAATATTCATTCAAGCGTGTGTAACAACAAGATTTAAGTAAATGCACTTAATTTCCATTCTGCTACACTTGACTTAGCCTGATATTGGTCCCAAAGAGAATTTTTTAAAGACAAAGCTAATTTCTTCATTTGTTCCATTTTAAGTGGATGAATTTAACTCTCATGAGCTGGAGGGAAAAGCAGCAATGACAGTTTAAGTTTAAGGAAAGCCTGTAGCAGGCAAGCACAGTTTGGAAAGCCCCTGCACTGCCAGTATTTAGTCTTGAAGAAAAGTCCCAGCAGACTGAGTGATGAACTAGACTGAGACCCCTCAGAGAAGTGAGGAGCCAGGGTAGGAATGTTAATTACTCAGAATTGCAGCTCCATTAAGAAATATTTTGTAAAGAGCACACCTTGCCTGATGCCCTTGCAGTGAGCATATGTTCAGAAAGCACTCCAGAATTTAAAATGCAGAAGACATCAAAAACATGGGAATGGACCCCAAACAGCACCACCTGGGTTTTGCCAGTGTGAGTTTTAGGGTGACCCTGGCTTCCTTCAAGGAGTGAGCTTGGAGTTTTTTCCCCCAAAAGTGGAGACCCACCTGTAAGGTCTTCCCCCTGCGAGGCCTGTTAGTGAGGAGATGTAAAAGAAAATGTGGAGAAACCGCAAGGAGGAAACTGTTCCCTGAATAGAGAGGGAAGAACCGATGAAATCCTTCAACAGGAATGGTAAATCCCTCCAAGATCCTCCCAAATTGTTCTTTCAGCTTCTAAAAGGAAGGGTTTATTATGCCCAGGTAGACTTTGCCTTAGCATCAGTGCCTTCAAAGAAAAAGACAGCCCTGCAGTTTCAGCTGTTACACTGGATTTCATTTCCTTTCCAGAGTATCTTAGACAGCCTGAGACAGGATTAATGATTTACATTCCTTTGTTACTGAAAGAACAAAAGAAATAAAAAAATAGAAAACTGATTGTTAAAAAAGCCTTTGTTATTGGTGATTTACCTTTCCACACTGTGTTCACTTGTAGCTGTTGTGCCATGTGATTTATTACGATTCTCAGCCTTTTCTTTATTGTTGGATCTTCTTTAGAAAAGATGCAATTTAAAGGTTAGTGTTGCTGAAGGCATATAATGGTACAGTAATTGAGAAACCAAATGGAAAACATACTTCTATTTCAGACTGTCAATCTGATGAAATGAAAAGAAAACTAGTTAAAAATACCTAATGGTTTTGAAGTCGGACGTCGTCAGAAGATGACACAGAAAAGCTGAGTGAGGGGGTCTGCATGATTAGACTTCTCCACACAGGCACATGGGATCCCTTGCTTACTGTATTTAGGTATAAACATAATTAACCCATTTGCTGGAATAATCCTTGAACTAATAAAGACAATATTTAATTTTCTAAAGAAGTAAAATGATAATAGAAATTATGATTTTGCCATTCAAGATACATACCTGAAAAATTATTTACCTTCATAAATTGTTTTTTTATTTCACTCTTCATTTCTGATAAGTTCTGATGTCTATTAACCTAGTAAATAGATTCCCAGGGAAAAATTAGTTAAGCACCTGGCCATGTGATATTTGTTTTCTCTATAGCTTTAGAGAGCAAAAGAACAGAAACATTGTTTTCACTTCTGTGGATTGTAGAATCAGAAGGATTTAAAAAAAAAAAGTCCTTGAATAATAATACCTGCTGATTAGAGCTATTAATACTTTCCTTTCCAAATCATAGAATCATAGAATTGTTTAGGTTGGAGAAGACCTTTAAGATGATCAAGGTCAACTGTTAACCTAACACTGCCAAGTCCACCACTAAACCATGCCCCTAAGAGCCACATCTACACGTCTTTTAAATACCTCCAGGGATGGGGACTCAACCACTGCCCTGCGCAGCCTGTTCCAACGCTTGACAACTCTTTCCATGAAGAAATTTTTCATAATATCCAACCTAAACCTACCCAGTGCAACTTGAGGCCATTTCCTCTCGTCCTATCACTTGCTACTTGGCAGAAGAGGCTGACACCCACCTTGCTGCAACCTCCTTTCAGGTAGTTGTAGAGAATGATAAGGTCTCCCCTGAGCCTCCTTTTCTCCAGGCTAAACAACCCCAGTTCCCTCAGCCGCTCCTCATAAGACTTGCGCTCCAGACCCTTCACCAGCTTCATTGCCCTTCTTTGGACATGCAATGTAAGTAACTTAGGAGCTACCGTTAATCTGGAGTCATTTTGGCAAGAAAGTCAATCCTCAGGTCATGCACTCAGGACATATAAATGAGATTAATTGCCTTATCCTCCGAGGCATGAGGCAGATTAACTGCCCCCTGGGCTCTGCCATTCAGCATAGAGGAGAGGAGTACGGCAAGGTGGCACACGCAGAGGTTTATCTGAAGATAAGAAGGAAGATCTGTGAACAGAGGTGTTCTTCAGTTGCGCCTGAGGAAGGCAAAGTTTTTACTTACAAGTGCAGCTTTACTCAGAGAACTGACAGTAAGCGTGGTGGTGTCAGTGTCTTATGAAGTGTTTTTCCAGTAACTTCCAGACTGAATTTGCTTCAGTTATTTTTCTGTTAGGGCTTTGTGCAAGGATTCAGGCTGGTCTGAGGAAGAATCTCTGTGCAAACATGCATTTGTTTGACAGACTGGTCCTTTAGGACAGTAAGCTGTGGTATGATAACTCCTTAGAAAACTCATTTTTTAGAGAAACAGAGTAAATGAATGGCAGAATTGTTAGGAAACAGGAGTAGAATAGGAAAGTGTGTAGCTTTGGATGGAAAGCCTAGAAGGAAAAAGTTACAATATTGAGCTATTTGTTGACCTCAAATACCTGTTTGCTGTTTTAGAGGCTGCCTTGCCTGCAGAAGAGAGAAGCTGTAATGTCTTCATCTACATCACCTTGAAAG
>VYZW01060884.1:85098-117396 GCA_013401315.1 Balaeniceps rex
AAATGTATTGTTCATACTAAGAAATATACTAAAGACTATGCATTGGCACATTAAGGTGTAGCTGTAATCATTGCTTTCAGTCTTGTGTTACAAAATTAATTTGGAGACTGTTGTATAACTTGTGTTTGTGGTTTATTGATAAGGGAAAATCCCTTAAGTGTGCTGGCTGAGTGTATTTATAGAAATAGCAGGAAGTAGAAATATATTTTTGTCACCCAACTAAGCACAAAAAAATGTTCATATACAATACACATTTCTTGAGAAAGAGTATTAAAAAAAAGTCCCAGAACCTTTTCAAGATAAGCTTAACATTTAAGTTGATTTTATCCCTACAGGGAACTGCAAAAGTCTGTGGAATCCTTAAAATATTCATGCATGCTTTATTTCACTTTTTAAGGAGGCCTCTGAGCATTAAAAAAAGAGCCAATGTTTCTACTCAGTTGAGACCAAAACCATTGAGAGTATTGGTAGGTTGAGCTTCTCCAGCTATTCTGAGACTTCAGTTCAAACACATCTATTGCTAGTTCTAGATTTTTTTTTTTCCTCCACAAATTTTCTGGGAATTCTTTTATCTGTCTTCATTCTTTTAACAGTTTTGTGGGCTGCTGAATTAAAGGGAATGCAGTTGCTTACCATTATCAGTATTGAAATAGAAATTTTTTAAAAGTAATTTTAGTGGAATTTGATTTAGAACACGATGGAAGCGTTATGAATATGTATTATATGAAGCCTCAGAGAGCACCTTCAGGAAAAGGGAGAGTACTTTTAAAAGTCCTGGATATTTTTGTTGTTTTATTCAGAATAGTCACTGAAATGATGATAAGAAGTGTGAGAAATACATAGAAAATATAATTTGCCATGCTGTTGGAGTTTGGCTTTGGGGAGTTTTACAAAGACGCTCTACTTTCTCTTTGCTAAGTACTGCAGAAACAACAACGGTCCATCCACTGGGATCATCTCACACCACGTAACCTTTATTGTGGTGGTGAGTGTTCAGTTTAGTGTTGTTCCAAAGAATGAGTAATACAGCATACCAGTCTGGAAGAAGCCTGATGAAATACTAATGTTACTGTAAGTCCTACTGGATAATGTCTCCTGTGAATATATAACAGACGTATTTATGCTGTGCAGCATTTTGCATTAAAAAAGTGTCTCCTCCAAATGTCTGCATGCGCATTTGTCTGTGAACAATAAAACTTGTTCAACACAAATCATTCTCATCTCTGCGGCACTATGAACAAGATTTCTGTATGGACAGACTGAGCTATATGAAAAAGTGCAGAATAAATTTCAAGTCTTAGATTAGAAGCTTAATTTAGAGGAAAACAAAATCTATATCTTTTCCTATTCTGGTGACAATAGCAGAAACTGAATTTATTTAAATTAGTTAAAAGGTCCACCTATGCATAAATCAACAAAAAGATATTTATGTGGTCCTGAAGTTTACAACAGATAGGACATAATTAATACAAAAAAGTACGAGATGTGACACCAGAGATGCTTTTCTTTTGACAGTTGATTTTGTACAAAGATTTTGCTGAAGAAGAAGAAATTACTTGTTAGTCCCATTTGAGATTTCTTTGCAAGTCAAAATCAATAAAATCATCATCATTACTGTCTGTTTTCTGGTAGCTGTCTTCTGCACTGAATATTAAAGAGATTTCAAACTGACTGAAAAAAAAAGACATTAGAATGGTGAGAAAATTCTTTTATATTTTACTCAAACATGACGTCTCTATTGATTTGTCAGGAAGAGCACCTAGAAGGTTTATTGTTAGTCAGAGGATTATGTCAAATGATAAAAAGCTCTTTTCAAATTCAAGGAATTAAGACAAAGGATTAGACTACTCTAACCTTTATTGCCTGCCTTTTTAATGCTTTATGTTGCATTTTTCACATTTTTTTAAAGAGACGTTGAATACAAAGCAGTTTCTGCCCTGCTTCTTATACACGTAAGGCCTTTACTTGAAAGGATTCCAGAGTATTTTCCCATCTAAAACCAGTTGCTGAAAGACACTTCAACCATGCTGACACCTTATTTCCATTCTCAAGTTCAGCAGCTGAACACTGTCTGTGTTAGATAATCTTGAGTATTCTTATTCCATGTTGGCCATTGCTATTTTTGTTCTGTTTTAAGGAGAATCGTGCCCATAAAAATGGAATACTTTGATGTTCTGCCAGTCACCATGAAGTAACGTTTAATTCAAGACAAGCAGAAATTAAAAATGAAGGAAGAATTTACTTGCTGTTGTCTACATGCTAACAGTACAGCATTAAATTTAGGAAGAAGTACAGAGGAATATAGGAATATAGAACTTATAGCTGTCTATTTGGCAGTCCCCAGCTCTGTTTTGCCCAGTTAGTGACCCCTGAGGACATTTGCATAGCCCAGTGTTTGGAATCCAGTCTTTAAACAAAGCCTCTGCCATATCTTGGACAGTGGTTTTACTAAAGAAAATCCTGATTTGGGATCACTGATAACTTTATACCTTGACTTGCTCCAGATTTTGAAATTTTCCAAGCTTCTGTTGTGATTTGTGATTTAATAAGGAAGGCAGAATTAAGGCCTATAGTACCTTCGTCATGCCTGTTTCCATTAGAAATATCAGTGACCGCTGGGACTGATAAGTGGAGCCATCTCCTATTCATCCAATAAACTAAACTTGCTAACCGTTGCTCTGGTAGTGCACTGTAAGGAAAGAAATAACACATCCACAGGTTAACTCTCCCTTATGTCTGGTGGATTGTGGTTCCTCACATGCTGAGAATTTCGTATTCTGTATCAACAAACAAGTGTACTTATTCAACTGTGGAATTGAGAATAATGCAGAGACCCAGATGATGCACAGTGACACACAGATAATTTCAGGATGGGATCGAGTCTTTTCTGAGGGGTACCAAGGCAATGCTATAGTGAAAATATAAATGTTTTGCAACAAAAGCATCATCTTTGTCTTCTTATTTGTGTGCAAGAAGAAGAAATGACCAAATCACGCCATATCATATGTTCAGTATATTGACACCAATCAGACAGTCTATCTCTTTTTCTTCTTTCTGAGATGGATGTAATCCTATGGAGGTGTGAAGAGCAGGGACAATCTCTACTATATTTGCTCCTGTCTTGAAACCTAACATGATATAATATGCAAAACTCAGAAATGCTTAAGTTGAAATTCAGCCAGCCATCAACGTTAAATGTTGATTGCTCCTAATCAAGATGAGCAAAGCTGAATCTTTGATGAAATTCTCAGAAGTGAATTAGATAGCATTTTCTTAGTTTCCTTGGACAAGAAGAAACGAGGGAGGACTCCCAGGGACTTTGATTGCTGATGAACAGGAACAGGCGAATCTAAAAAACGTTACCCCAAACCCATTCCTGATGACACAAAGAACAAATGGAAACAGCGTGAGGATAACAAAGGAGTGCTTTCTTATGGCTTAGTTGCCTCTTTGCTTGGTGTCTAAGCAACCTTGCATTCAAGGGATGCCAACAGGAACATTTTTTTTTAAATGTATGTTGATTTTTCAAGTGAAGAATAGACTCTCTTGACCTGAGAGGACTATTGGAGGAAAGGTATTTTAAAGATTTCCACTCAAGGGTTCTGCAGCACTGTAAATCAATCAGTATGCATGTTGCTAGAGGCGCCTGTTTTTGTCTTGCCACCTCTTAGTCTATACCTAGTATGCAGAAGAAGCAAACCCTATTTGCATCAATGAAGAAGGGTGAATGAAGATAAAACATAATTGTAAACTTGTTCTATCTCTTTGAAGTGACTCAGGCTTGCCTACAGGCATGCTTTGAATCTGTGAGGCAAAGCAGAAGCATTGTGAGGGCCATCTTCCCCTTCCGTACACTGTGAGGCAACATTTTCCACCAGTGGGTGATTTTNCTCTTGTGTTCTTTCATTTGCAGTAAAATGCATTACGCAGAAGCAATCCTTTTCAACATATATTAAATAATTTTTTATTATCTTTACAGTCATACCTTACGCGTATATATACATATATACACCTATATACATACACAGTCATACACTACCTACCACAGGGAGAGGGCCACTTTTGGGGCATACTCCTTCTGATCTGCTTAGCTGTGACCATTAAATGCATTGATGCTCTGATGTTTAAAACAGTGGATGAAATGATTCTTACACTAACACTGCAGAAACTCTGGGCATTGATTTGCTCCTGCCATCTGTATACATTTTGCGTAATACAACAGGGCTTTCATTTGTTTTGGACTTGTGGATATGTTTGACATCTTAGTGTGAGTTCGAAGCTGAAATCCTGTAAGACAGTGAGAGAATGTTGCTTTCACAACTGCATTTCCCTGACAAGTTAATCATACTCCCCCTCCCTCCAGAACTTCCTGATATGAGTAACCAGACATATCTAATGACTATCTGGTAATTAGAATTTGAACTCTTTTGCTGGACTAATTTATTAGTTAATATCATGTGAAATTTGATGTTAATATGTCCTAAAGGCTAATCTATTCAGATTGCAATAGATAGATTTTAATAGTCTAGTGTGCTTTGGTAATCAGAAGGAATTATGTGATTATGGCTTGTGGTTTGAGCAATTAAAAAAGATTGGTTTTGAGTGCTCATTTCCAGGCTGTTGGGGTGTTTATGCAAAGGGATTCCTATAGCAATTTTGTCTGTAATTTCAGTGTAATGTGGACATGCCGTAAATCACTGGTGTGTTTCAAGTAAACTACCACATGTCCCACATGGTTTAGGATGGTGGGCTGCTTAACCCCAAATTATCACCAGTAGAAGAGAAAGAATTGCTCATCCTGAAGGTTTTTTTTTTCAGTTGTTTCTTTATCCAACCAAAGTACAAAGGTCAGAACTCAGAAAAAATTGAGATAGGAGAAAGTAAGGAGGAGATATGGGATGTGTTTAAGTCATATCAGGGTTACTGGTAGGCTTTTTAGCATAATTCAGGGAGCTTATATTAAATTGCTTATCCACTATTACCCTGAAGTCCCTGGTTTCCAAAACACAGTTCCCACTCTATAGTACTTCCCTTCAAACATTGGTTCTAGATATCAGTTTGCCTTAGATAGTACAAAAATACACTTTGAACTGACTTCATTTTACAAAGAAATGTAGATTGTTCTGTACAGTTTTCTAATCTTCATTCAGACAATTTTTAGCCCCCCCCCAATTTTATATTTTGTAAATTGTAAGCGTACTTCTATCCAGATCACATCAAATAATCTTGGGTAGCCTCAGGATTAATTTCACTCCCAGGAGAACCCTGCTGTAATGAAGTCCATGAAATGATTGATGATTACTTAAAAGATCTGTCTATTAGGTGGCTCTTAATATATGTGAAATATGCTTTGCTGGCCCCACTCTAATTCAATGTTATTGGAACGTATGTGGCACTGAGGCAAATAGCTTACAATGTCTATCACATTTACACAGTTACCTTTATTGACCAAACCTGTAGTCTCCTCAAGGAATTAAATCAAGCATGTCTGACAAAACCTGTTTTCTGTAAGACCACACTGACTGGCACCAACTATATTTCCTTCCTTTAATGTTTTTTTTTTTTGAGCAAGAGCAGCAAAGAGCTTTCAGCTCCTTTGCAGAAAGATAATTTTCCTGCAAGAGAAACTCTCCAGGCAGAAATCTCCAGGCAAGCTGGGCTCCTTCTTTTTGTGCCATGTATCCATGAACCAAAAAGTGAAGTGCACAGGCTGCTGCAGTTGTGGCCAGTGTGCAAAATATCCCAGCTCATTGGGATTTTATACAGAAAATGTTCAAGTGCTAATTATCTTTAATCAAATGGACTAGTCTGGAGACAAGACCCAAGTACTGAGAATCCTATTAAAGCGATCAGGTGGCAGGAGTGACAGATACTTCTGGTGGGCCTATTCAAAACAAGCCTGGAGACTGATCAGCTCAAACTTATTTAGCATGAAGGACTACTCTCATACAGAAGACTAATGCTGTTTTAAAAAATACAACTAGGTCCAGGAGAAGACACTATACTACTTGCATTAAAAAATGCAGTTTTGTTTCCCATAAATACGATGATAAAATGACTGCAGAAACTGCTTCAAACTTCAAAGCACTAGCAAAGCTGCTAAATGGACACATCAGAAAAGAAAAATCTAAAATCAGACTAAATGATGGACACAGTCAAGGATGTTAAGAGAAAACCCTTCTGACCAGGTTTTCCATTATTTTGTGTTACCCTTCATACTTGTGAAAAGTGAGGAGTGCCAATAAAATGACTTCATTTTCACTGAACATTGTACAGGGCTATGGACCCATTCAGTAGCTGCTGAGCCACCTCCTGAGTTCTCTGGGCATCTCTAAGACCAGAAACATCTACTGCACAACATAGGGGACAGACCGCAGTTTGTACCAGCCGACATGACACCTCACTGCTTCTACATTCATGCCTCTCCAGTTACTTTGCAACCCAGGGACAAAAAGAACTGAGAACATAACACTTCTCTAGGAAGAACATACAAAAGAAATAGTAGGGTAGGCAAACTGTTGCTGTTTGGACCACTGTGTTCAATCACCCAAATATACTTGGCACCTAATACTGCTTTTGGTACATATGGAGATCTGCTTCTCCAGGTAAGCTCCTTCAGGGGTAGGAATTCTTCTGAAGTACATTTTTCCCTTGCATTCAATTTCTACCTGCTCTCCTAAGGTGCCAGACACGACTTCTCCAAAAGATCTACTGACACAAGGGCACAGTCCTGAAAATTGGTGACTTCTCTTCTTATTCTGACCCAGTTCCATCCGTGGCTATAGTCTCCTTAACATCTGGCACTTTTTCGTCATGTATTTTGCTCAGACTCTCACACAGTTGCTAACTTTTTCTTTTCAATCATCTGGTCTTTCAATATTTCTTCCTTTAATCTATTCAGATTTCAATCTAATTTCAAATGATTTATTGTACAGTGTGACTTACCATGAGCTTCTTGTACATAGCCAATGCACCAAAACCTGCATAAAACATATTTTTGGTAGATAATTAAAAAACGAGGGAAAATTGTAAATTAATATTTTATACCTGACAAAATTTGTACAACACACTGTCAGTTTTACTCCACCTAGAATTTTTGCAGAAAGGAACGTGTATCAAGCCAATAACTTCACTTCAGTAACACATTACTTCAACTAATTGTTATTTTGACCACATTATCTCCTCTTATTCGTAGTTCATCTAAATAATAATAGTGAATTATTTGTAAAATTGGAAAATCTTCATCTAATTTGTTCTAGCATATGCAAATGTTTGTATTAATTAAACTAAAAATGAAATAGCAAGAGAAGTATTTAAAAGCATCCAAATGATCTTATTATGAATGACAATTACACCCTAATGATTTGAAAAACCTCTGTATCTTGAGTGAAATCCTTGCCCTTCCAAAATCAAAGGTAACACTTCCATTGCCATGGTAATGGGCTAGAATTTCAATTAATTTATACAGATAATAGTGCTTTAAGCTATACAAACATTAAACCTTTATGCAAACTAACAGTAGCTACAAGGATGCTTTTAGTTGTCTGATTAGATGTCTTAAAAATGTTTAAGCGATTTAGGCTATTAAGTCCTATCTGAAAAAGGTATGAAGCTCAGAATAGGGTAGTGTCATCACATTTTTGTTTGACCCATCAGCCACATCAAATCAACCAAAACAGTCTCTTTTGGATCTCATAACCTGAAACAAATGGAAACACTTGCTGAAACAAAAAAATTCAGGCTGAATAAAGGAAGTGTGACTGTTGTGGTTTAGCCCCAGTCGGCAACTAAGCACCACGCAGCCGCTCGCTCACCCTCCCCCCGCCCTGGTGGGATGGGGAAGAGAATTGGAAGGACAAGAGTAAGAAAACACGTGGGTTGAGATAAGAACAGTTTAATAATTGAAATAAAATAATAATATTAATAATAATAGTAATAATAATAATAATAATAATAATTGTAATGAAAAGGAGAACGAGAGAGACAAAGAAAACCCAGGGAAAAGAAAACAAGTGATGCAACCGCTCACCACCCGCCGACCAACACCCAGCCAGTCCCTGAGCAGCGATCGCTGCCCCCCGGCCAACTCCCCTCGGTTTATAGACTGAGCATGACGTCATATGGTATGGAATAGCCCTTTGGTCAATTTGGATCAACTATCTTGGGCTGTGCCCCCTCCCAACTTCTTGTGCACCTGGCAGAGCATGGGAAGCTGAAAAAGAAAGTCCTTGACTAGCCTAAGCACTACTTAGCAACAACTAAAAACATCAGTGTGTTATCAGCATTCTTCTCATACTAAATCCAAAACACAGCACTATGCCAGCTACTAGGAAGAAAAGTAACTCTAAGCCAGCTGAAACCAGGACAGTGACAAAAGGGTAGATTACAGCACTGGTTACCCAAAGGTAGGTCTGGAGCTGCCTTGTGTTAAATGCTGCTGGAAGAAAGTGAAACTCACCAGCACAAACCTGCTTCTCCCACCAGAGCACCCTGACCACCATACCATAATACAGTCTGGATAGTTTGCACTTAACCTCTTTGTTCAAGGTGATCCACCATAAATAAGACCTATCCCTATGACTATGTCTGCATTAGTGGTTAATGGAGTGGATCAGTAGATTGAAGCATTTGCTGCAGATGCTCCTGATGTCTCTGTCAAAGGCAGTTTGGAGGGTTTATGTTGTCCTGGGCTTGATCTGCTCTTTTGGACCAAAAGTCTGTACCTCCCCAGCGGTGTGAAACTTTCAGAAGGTAAATCTGCCTTGCAAATCTCTTTCCCAACTGTGGGTCCTTCTGGGAAGTACTACGCTGTCATTGTGTCATGCAGACAGCCTTCATAGACTGCTGTCCCTCTCCTCATATGTGTGCTGTTGCGCAGGCTGTCCATATCCATCCTTTCAAGAAGGAATGCGTCAGAGCATCTCCCTGACTGTCTCTGGGGGAAGGTGTTCACCCACCTCCTCTCTTCTCCACCTCCAAAGAAAATGTGAGGATTTTTCAGAGAGTGGAATAGCTTCAATAAGAGGAACTGCCAGGAATCTTTCCCCAAATACCACAGTGCCTTTTGCACATGCAGGTTCAGCCTCCTGACACCTGGGGAGCTGGGTCTTTCCATTCTCGGTGAGTGCTCTAACAACTATATCCCTCAGTGAAAGAGGGTAGAAACAGTAACACTCTTCCTTGAATGTTCTACCAATCTAGTTCATTCATGTGTTAAAAACCAAAACTGTGAAAAAGTCATTGCAAAGTCATAAGCAGTTCCAAAATGATCTTAACTGTATATTTTTGACCATATTTAGTGAGTAAAAAATCACAGTGAGCAAAAAATCACCAAGTCCCAGTTATTGATTTAGCCCTCTGAGAAAGTTGATGAGGGGTTTTTTTTGAGTCTTAAAGACAGGCTTTCAAAGGCACGCAGACACCTGTGTTTTTCATGCTTTCCACACAAAAGAGTGATTCTGCTCAAGATCAGTCTACATCAGAACGTTGTAATTTTTGTTTTCTGCTGTGTCTGAGTGTCGGACTCTGCACGTTGCTTTATCTGATGGCACAAACAATCCTGTTTACAATGAGGATATCTTGTCTTGCAGCCTTCATATTGGTGTTAGTAATGTCACACTGATGTTATCTGGGTGACCATTTTAGCTGGGACACACCAGGAGTTTCCAGCAAGTAGTTTATAGCCCACTTGCTTGAGGCAAGAAAAGCCTGAAGACCCATAGAAACCTGAAATGGGCAAATTGATTGTGATCATCCCAAATATCCCCTTTTAATGAAGGCAATTTTTTTTCTAGAGGATGTCAAGAAGCTTCATCAGATCTGATCCCCAGTTGTGGCTTCAGATGGACACAGCCCTGAATGATGTACCTTGACAAAGAGTTGGGCTGTATGTGCTGCCTCTCCGCCTCCTGCTTACTGTACATACCGGAAAATTCCAGTGAGGAAAGCTCCTGCTGCCTACACTGCTTTTCTTTCTTTACCTTTCTATTTATTTATTTATTTATTTATTTATTTACATGATCACCAGTAATCAGCCATAACTGCTGTCAGCAGCGGTGCCAGTTCAGCCTGACCAATCACATGTCCAATACATTTGCCTTAGATAGCCTTGTATCACTTTGAAATGAAGTCCAACTCTGAGTTTTTTGCTGCTGTGGGGAGAGCTGAAAATATAACTGTCTAAAAATGAAATGAGCCCAAGTTGATTTATACAGTGTATAGAACACTTACTTGAATGTTCCTTTCATTGCAATCAATATCCAAGAACTAAATATGCCTGCCCTTCACACAGGTGGTATCACAGTCCTTTCTCTGTGATTCCAGCAAGCCTGTGCTAAATTTCTACAAGTTCTGGGCTCATCAAGTGTCCCACAGTAAAGGATATTCATAAAAGAGCTAGTCAAGTTATTGACTAGCATTGATTTATCAGAAAATGATAAAAAAACCCTGCCTAGTTTGAGTAGAAGGTAACTGGCTTGGACAAAAGAATGCCATTAATTGCTGTTAACTGTGCAATATCGATGTATTTGAGCAATACAAAAACACACAATGGATAGCAATTTAAAGACCTAAAGGAGTTGCTACTATAAATTAGATCATAAAATTAAGGAGAGGAAAATATAGGCTAAATATCTTCTAGAAAGATTAATTGAAGTTATCATGTAGTCTTCCAAAGATAAGAAATGTAAAAACTTATTTAAGATTTGGAAGCAGATCCAGCAGAAGCTCATAGGATAATGTGAACTGCATTGTTTATTGAGCTATTTAACGTGCATCTCAAAGAATTATATAAAGAGACAATCTTTGCTTAGTCATTGCTGATATAGAGTTGGGTGAGGATAAACAGACATAATTGCTGATACGTGGCTAGCCAAGCTTCATGATAAGATAAATGCAAACATAAGAATTTGCAGGAACGGGTTGGCAAACTACCTTTATCCTAAGCAATGCAAACGTTTGTTGATCACCATCAGATTTTAGGAAGCATGGACTCCTGCACAGAAGAATAATAGATTCAAGGTAGTTCAGTCCAGTATATCATTCATGCATTATTTCTGTTCCTTAACAAATATGACAATTGTTGTCAGTAGTGTAACGTATAGGAGGAATTCAAAATCTCAGCTGAACAGCAGGCAGATCAAACCAGATATGTAACAAATGGAGATAATATACAGAAAAATACAGAAGGTTCAAACAAGTGAATTTAGGAAGCTTCTTCAAGATGTGAAGAAGAGAAGTGGAAGTCTTCTTCATCTTGCTAAATATGCAATTACTCTTTTGGAGCTTGATGTTGATCTGTGCCATATAGCACGAGAAAGGACATAAAAGAGGCACTTGAATCCAGCTGGAAAGGATTGCACATCAACACAGGAAAGGTTTGAGCAAAAGGGGAACGGGTTGTCCTATCTCGCTTATCTTGTGAACTTCTAGTACAAGCAGGTGAGGGGAATATGGTTTTCCCAGAGAAGCTAGAAAAGGCGACAAGCTATAAACTCAAAAAGAAGACAAGGTGAGGGGACAAGTGAGCATCTTCCTACTCTCAAGTGGGAATTTAAAGAGAATATCCTAGGTCAATATTACTGTGCACATACTCTTTCCTCGTGTAGGTATTCGCTTCTTAAGCATCTACCATTCTCACCAACATCAGATGAAAATAAACGTAATTTTCCAAACATGAAATCAAAGGTCAGATTGACCCTGGGCATAATCAGATACAACTCCATTGCAAGTTATTGATGGCAGACTTACACCAGCTAATATTAGATTTAAATTTGCCTCAATTACTGGAAAAAATGATTCACAAGATTAAATTTCAACCACAGTGATGTAGTAGGACAAACAGTATATCTTTTCAGATGTCTTTTTTGAAGCTGTCTGAAAAAGTGAGCCATGGGCAGTTCTTTCCTTTATGCCACATCACTCAAAAAAAGTTAGGTAGAAAAAATCCAGTATTTTCTTATACTGGTGACTGTAGCAAATCCAAGAGAAGTGACCCACTGCAAAGATCATTTGAATAAAGCTGTTTCCCCTATGGTATTCATGAAAGTGTCTTTGAACTAGGAAAAATATTACTATACACAATAACCTCTGAGCCCATATGTCATTAAAGTAATCAGCTAGTAATTTACTGCCTTCCTTCAGGACTAAAATAATGGTTTTTCATACAGAAGAACAGTCTATCTTCCCAAACTCATGACGTGTAGAAATTAAAGAGTTAGTTCAATGAAATGAATAGCCAGCTCACTTGCTATGCAAATCAGTAATGACAGGCTTCAGCTAATATTGCATAAACATATACGCAACATGCTGAACACTATGCAATAGTTCATGAAAAGGAAACAAAGTAGGAAAAACAGCTGTTTTAAAGACAATAAAGGGTACCTCTAAAGTAATAAAGCCAGGAGAGCATGACTCTGATCTATAAAATGCAACTGTATAAGAGTCAGGATTGGTGCAAAAGCCCATCAGGATTTAATTTTTTTTTTTTTTAAGTTGGAAGTGCTATTTCATAAAACCAGAATTGTTTATCAGACATAAATTTTGTTGAAATGATTACAGGATCATTGACATTGAAAAGTTTTTAAAATGGTAACAGGTTTTCTAATTTTTTACTGTGTTTTTTTTTGTTTAGAGGAATATTTCTTTTGAAACATAGGCTAATGCTAGAGATTTTACCTTCATATATAATAGCTTTTTGAGACTTTGACTCTATGCCTCTATTTTGAATGTGAAAAAAGTTCAGAGTACTGCTAGTAATCCCAGAACAGAGAAAAGTCCTTTTCTAGATGTGATTTTGAATGCCCATTATTTTCTACCAAATGGTAGGTTACAGTTCATGGCAAATATAAGCATTTAATATTATTAATAGTTTCCTATGTCCCAGCTTAATAATTTACAGAAACCTTTTTATTAAAAAAAATATTTTAGAGGCGTCTGAACTGATTATTATAAATCAAATTCTAATTTATTTATATTTGTATGGCTTTATAGTCTTCTAAAGTACATAGCAGAAGGCATGCTGACACCTGTATTTTTCACAGAGAACCATCAGAAAAGATGGTTTATTTTGATACAAAATACTATAGTGTCATAGAATCATAGAATCATAGAATGCTGTCATCTTTAAAATGTTTTATGGTGGAGATGGTACTGCCAGGAACGGGATATGTGTTTAGCCATTTAGAATTTATGAAGTAAATACTACCTCATAGTAAAGGTCAGCTCTTCTCTCTGTGACCCTCTGTCTCCCTTATGTACTGCAATGTGCTGTTGAGAGCAGCCAGCAGCTGGTGACTCTCTATGGTAAGGTTAGCTTGCTTCACGCAGATTTAGCACATTTCATATCAGCATGTTGTGAAACTGTGACTTGAATTAATAGGGAGAACCTAAGACTATGAAGCTGATTATTTCTACGGAGTTTATTGATGTCCACCCAAAAACCAGGATATATGCCTGCCTTTGTTTTTAAGTGCCTTGCCAATTTAGTAAACTGAAATATCACCCATAGCAGGAGTATTTATCTCTATTTGTGATGTTGATAGAGTGGTGTTTTGAGCACTCATCACAGTCTACCTAAAAATGGTTCTTTTGAGCAAAATAATATGAACTTTTCCAGGGTGTTAATGGTGGCTTATTTCCTGTTACACATTCTGAGTTTTATTCCCAAAACCAGATACCTTGTGTTATTTCAATGAGGAAATTTACTTAGTTTTTCATACCAGTTTAGACCCTTATCCACTATTAAGCACTCCTGAAGGTTTCCTCATTTTTTTTTTTTTTTTGTTTCTGCCAGTGATGGTTATGAACTTGGGGTCTGGAGCAGACATCGCATAGAGGCATGGCTACCTTGTGGGATGGAAGTGTGGACACATTGCAGCTCTTGCATGGCAGGACTTCCCTCTTTTTGCCATCTGAGGTGTCTTGCAAACTTCTGACATCAGCACAAATTGTTCCCTGTGCATGCAAATTCTTTCCTACACAATGTAGTTTGAGGCATGTTAGTAGAAGTGCTCTTAGATTTGTGATTATTTTGTCCTTTTTCCCCACAAGCATTTGAGTGTTGTTTACATGAAGGATTGTTCCTAGTTTTGTTGGTCNGACTAATCAGCAATGTTTGTTCTGACACCTTCTGTGTGTAATTTGTGTAGGGAGTTGGGAAATTGCTACTGGTACTCTTCCTCTCTTCTGGCTACTTTAACCACATAAAGAGGGCTTGCCATTGGAAATGGCAGCACAGAAATGTTGTCAAAGTAGGCATGCTCAAGGGCTCACCCATCTAGACAGCTGCAGTTTGTAGGACAGTGCTCCTGAAAGGCAGATGAAAACAGGTAAGGTTTATTCCAATTAAACAATAGCTTGGCATTATCCATGGGGAATCCCGAGATATGCAATCCAATTACAGATACCGTTCACCTGAGCAGCACCCTAAGATCATGGTCCTCCTTATTTTCAGTTTCCTTTGTTGTATCCCTTCCAATATCTTTCTTAATGTCTTAAATGCTAATGTAATAATAATAACAACAACAACAACAACAATAATAATAATAATAATAATGGCTTGCAACAGGTGTCTGATTCTATTTACCCTCTTTGCGCTGAATGAGCAATGTCCTTGGGATGGCTACTGGTCTCTGAAACAACTAGCTTGAATTTGGGCAGAAATGGAGTAACAAGTCTATTGGTGGACAGAGAGCAACCTGTCCCCTAAAATTAGAAGTATTTTCAACAACATTGGTTTTGGCTTGGGAGAAGTGAAACAAAAGAAGACTAAAAAAGGTATGAAGGAAATGTGCTCTTGGAGTTCCTCCTGTAGCAAAGCAAGCCCACAGCAATCAACAGAGGGTGAAGATAATAAGGCTTAATGAAGATTAATTCTCTTTCCAGACATTCTGGTTTCAGATGTCTGCAGGGTAGGAAGTTCTTCATATCCATTTGCCATCACACACAGGGGTGTGAGCGTGGACACAGTTCAGGTAGGTAGTGGTAATTTTCCCTGGAGGTGGTGTCTGAGGGAGGTGAATGAGGGCAAGCAGCAGCAAGCAGGATGGGGCTGCAGAAGGTGCTGCAGCAGAGAACTGTGTTCTCAGAGGTGCCATCATGCCAAGCTCTTCATCATGCCCACAGTCTGTCCTGCTGTGTCTTTTCCAGACCACAACATCCCTGAACTCTTCATCTTGCTTGCCTTGGATGCTCCTTTATTTCCTACCTCACTTACAACCCCATCCTTCAAAATATCTTCTGCTTTTCTTTAGTCCTTTCATTCAACTCAAGTTTTTCTCAGAAAATTCTCTTTCCTCACCAAATGACTTTCAGCTGAAAACTATATACAGAAGCCATATATGGTGGAATTAACATGACCATTGTTTTTATAAAACATTGTTTTTTCCTATTGATTTCCAAGGCTAGCTCTCCAAGACAAGGACTGTCCTTATTCTATGTTTGTACAGTGTCTTACACAATACGCTTCCACCATCCTTTATAAACTCATTCTGCAGCTGCCATTATGGAGCAAGCACAGAACTAGAGATCTCCTAATTGCTTTAGAGTCCATATGGTCTCACAGCCACTATGCAGTAATTTTTTTGTCAGTCAGGTCTGATTCTGCTTACTGCTTTCTTCTGGAAGTTCTGGCCTCTGTAACAGAGGAAAGACATAGACCTGTAATTAGAAATAGAGCATTTTGCTGCCCATTATAAGACCATGGTACAACCTTCTGAGCAATGAATTAGAGTGAGCAGGAGAGCTCATAAAGCCCCACTCAAGCACAGCATAATTCATTCAGTGTGAAGTAAGATGCAAAATCAGGGAATAAGCAAGTAAACATTTAGAAAAAAACGTAGAGGTGCCTCTATTACTGAAACCTAGTTTTCCATTTTTTTTCAGTTTATTTCTGTGATCTTAATTTTTTTTTCTTCCAGAAATGGATTAATGCTGCTACATTTAGGAAATGTTCAATTAAATTCTAAATATTTACGAATGTTTGTTTCTTACCTTTAATACGCTGTACATCGTACAGCCTGTGTTTGAAAAGTGACTACAGAAATCAGGTGCTGAAACCTGCAAGAAAAGATCAGCTGTGAAATGTGAATAATCAGATTGCAAGTAAGATTAAAGTTGGCAAAGGCTTCATGACTACAGGCTTACAAACTGATTGCCTAGCAATAGGAACATCACTTCTGAGTTTCATTCCGTCTGTAAGAACTTTATAGTGCTTTTTCCCTTTTCTACAGAATTATTTTTGACTATCGTGATTGAATCATTTTTTCTAAACTAAGTGAATTCCAAAGATTTCAGCCCACATTCATTGACTGAGTGTATCTAAGTTCTCCCAAAATACTCGGTAAGTGCAGCCTAAAGAGCCATGCAGACTCACTTACCAAACAAAAAAATCAATAGAACTTGATGGACTTCTTGGTTGTTCAACCACTCCACCTGCATTGCATTAAGCCAGTGTATGAGAACCAGGGCATGTCGGGAGGCAGAGAAGTGGAAACTTAAATGAAGAGCAAAATGTTCTCCCCTTGCATATTGTTGTTGCAAATCCAAAAGAGAATTCACTCTTGGTTTTTTGCTTTCTTATCGACTGGTTCAGTGTGGTTGAGTGAAAAACTTTCTTTACTGCGTTGCTTCACTGATCACTGTAAAGCCCACAGCATTGGATTGCTCTTCTTTCAATAGTTCCTCTTAGAAAAACCTCTCTTCATAGACAAGGAAAATACTTAATTTAAATGACTTATTTTAGTTCCTTTTGTAATAGCTCAGTGGTATATCAGGCAAGATTTTATCAGCACATCCAGTGAGTTCACAAATAAAACTGGCTGCCTGTTTTCATTAGACCACTAGCAAATTGCTTAGTTTATTTACCTGCTGTATTTATGGTAATCAGTGCATCCTGAACTGTCTCTGGGTCTTTGAGGTCTTGTTTGGGTCTTCAAAATTTTTTCAAAAATAATGGACTGGCAAGTTGCTTTGCTGTTGTGTGCTCAACTAAATGTGCCAGTATTTGAATTGTTTTAAGTGCTTAAATCTCACATGTCTGCAAATGCCCTTTACAAAATTCAGCATTCAGAGATTCGTTGTTCTTGTGACAATACTCTGGGGATAGCATTTACTTAGAATGAAACACCCTGGAGCAAAGAACTGCACTTTTATCTAGTCTGGAGCAAAGAGCTAGATTGTGCTTTGGATGCTGTCTGTGCAGGGGAGCTGGCAGCCGGGGTTGGCCAGTGCAAGCAGGGACGCCGTGGTGGCATCGGGAGGCATGGCCCTATCTATAGCATGCCAGGGCCTCTGCAGAGCACTATCTTGCTCACTTCAGGAGTAAATGCATGCAAGATCTTGTACAAGGCAGGAAAAGGGATGAGTTTTCTGCCTACGTGGCCTGTTGCACTGATTTTGGTAAAATATGTGGAGCCCATGTATCAAAGTGTTAATGAGGTCCTACCAATGGGCAAACAACAATTAGTTTTAGTAATAAGACTTCAAATTGCTTTGGTCTGCCGCCACAGTCACTGCTGAACATATTTTATGTTTCATTTTTTAAATTAAATATACAGAAAAACAAGGGAAACAGTGCTGAAAATGAAAAGCTTTAATAATATTGCATTAGCCTGTTAGCTGTAAGGAGTAATTCTAAAGAAAATTCCAAGTTTGACAATCTTTTGTGTGAGACAAAAGCACTTCAGGGAGGGGGGAGAAGAGATTTATTTATTGAAATGAACTGTTGCGGTAGCTGTGGGTGCAGTCTGGTCCCACTGCTCATTATGAAAGCTAATTCAATGGAGGGGTCAGAAAAGGATGCCAAAGATTGAAATATATCTTTTGCTGCTGATGATGATTTTTACCTGCATTGTCTTTGGTGAAGGGAGGCCCAGCACAGGGTCACATCATTTTCAGTCATGCACCAATACAGCTAAAGCACTAACCTTCAGGCAGCTGTAGGGGAGGGCTAAATGGCGCAGTCTGTGGGCACTCCTGATGTGAAGACACCAGGACAGGTGGTGACCACAAATATGTTGCAAGCAAATTTTACACAATTTGTAGTGGACCTTTTTGTTTTTTTTACTTTTTTATCCACATTATTCTCCATTTTTGTCATCTTTATCTCTCTCCCTTGGTTTGAACATGTTTGTTTGAAACTAATTTGGCCCACAATTTTCAGTTTGTTCTAAGGTTTGTTCTTTCATTCTGAGGTTATATTTCATTGCCTCTCTTTCTTTCCATATTGTGTCTTTCTGGCTTAATTTCTGTTTTCTTGACTCCAGCTTGCCTCCTTGTGCTCTTGCAGCTTTTGTTCCCCTTGGTCTCCTCTCACTACATATTTTCTATTTCCCACAAGGAAGGACTGCCATGAAGGGGAAAATCTTTACTTTCTCAAGGATTCTTTTCTTTTAGCAGCATTCACAGAATAAAACATTGCCCTTCACAGGGAGATGAAGAGCTGAAGTCCTTTCCACTGATGAAGGAGCCCACAGGCTGTGCTACATTTTTCTTGTTTTCCCTGTTCCCCTTATGGATATGTCTGTGCAAGTTCTTGTCTTTTATTTCAGGAACCAGGGAAGCTCTCATCCACATCACCTTTGTAGCAGCAGCACTGGGGAACTATAGCATTTGTTTTGTTATAACAGCATGGGAACCCCTCACTGACTTCAGCTGACTGAAAGTCAGGTCCTTGTTGAGGAAGGGACAAATGTTAAACAATGTCTTGGCACAGTTTCTCTTGCTCAAACCTTCGTCACTCATTCAAGGCTTGAGCGACAACCTCTGACTCTCCATTCCTCAAACCAGCACAGCTCCGGGCAGCTCTATAAACGTGTTCAGAGCTCAGCCACTGCACAAAGCTTAATAATTATCAATTAGTGCTACTTTTCATCAAATCTTCCTTTGCTGAATGAACAGTCTCTGTGTTACATAGATCAGAAGGAATAGACTGCCCCCAGATTTGGCTCCATTTCTCACAGAAGTCAATAGCAAACTAACAAAAAGCAGACAACAAGGAAATCTGTTGGTTTGAGTTAATGCTGAATGGTTGCTAACTCTAAGTGAATATCTGGGCTCCTGTCTACATATGGGTGTCTTGGTTCCCATCTCTACAACATTTCACATTAAATATTGTCATGTGTAATCTACTTTGGAGTGAAAGAAAAAAATTGGATATATCATTTTCAATATTTGAATATACTTTTATTCCTATACCTACAGTGACATATAGTTTGCATCAGGACAGTTTGTTGCAGGAGTTGAAAAGTGAGCTAAAAATGTAAAATAATAAAGAAACTATCTGGAAAGGTTTGTAGGCTTGTTACCAAGAGCAATACAAATGAGACACGCTACACCACAGTGTGCCGAACTCCCACTCTGCAGCAGTGATAAGGGATTTCATACCATTAGGCATAGATTCTTGCAGGACCTTTAAGTAACAGAAATGAGCACGAGATACCGTAACTGTACAGGCTGCTTTATAAAGACCGCAGAGGTATTAATCTAAAATTTGCTTCAAAACATTATAGCATGATACAAAGTTTAAGAGAAATGTTTTTTTAATGCAGAAGTCTCTTAAAAGCAAGGGAGAAACAATCTGCAGAAGATACTACAGAATTATTTGGGCTTTTACTGAGGATGGCACTATTAGCTGTAGCTGGGCTGAAGCTAGAAGAAGCTGGGCTTCTTCTGCACCTGTATGGCACAGGTGACAGTCTTGACTCAGTGAAAATTTAATGGGAATAGAAATGCATCACACAGCAAGGCGTTAGAAAGATGAAATGGCCCGACTAGATTTTTGAGAGCTGAAGCACTATGTTCTGTCCAAAACGAAAACTGTTTCAGAGGTGAACAAAACAACGGCGAAGTGGCTTGCTTTGAATGATAGCTTTTCTTTTCCTTAAAAAGCAACATATAGGAGGTTTGCAAGAGAGGAAAGTTTGAAAAAAAAGCCACATTTGGTAAGGTGCAGGGATTTAGTCAACATGGAAAGGTCACATGTGAATCCCAGACTACATTGTTTTAGAAAAACATTGCTTCATGTCTATCAAGTGAATATGGGCAGGATGAAGTGTTGTTTGGACTAAAGAAGCTTTAAGGTCTATTGTTTAAGGCTTTTCCACATCTAAATTCACTTCAGCTCTTTCAAAATCCTCAGGGCATTCAACAGAGTGTGTAGTTGTAAACTGACTCAACGAGGTATTTACAAGCCTTCTGAAGTCGAAATTCTTCATCAAATCTCTCCTCCTCAGTACTTCATGCTATAACCAGATAATCTGGAGTGCAGACTTCGGCCTGTTTAGGGGCCTGGTCAACAGAGTCCCTTGGGAGGCAGTCCTGAAGGGCAAAGGAGTCCAGGAAGGCTGGACATTCTTCAAGAAGGAAATCTTAAAGTCACAGGAGCAGGCCATCCCCATTTGCTGAAAAACGAGCTGTCGGGGAAGGAGACCGGCCTGGCTGAACAGAGAGCTTTGGCTAGAACTCATGAAAAAAAGGAGAGTTTATGACCTTTGGAAGAAGGGGCAGGCAGCTCAGGAGGACTACAAGGATGTTGTGAGGTTATACAAGGAGAAAATTAGAAGGGCCAAAGCCCAACTAGAACTTAATCTGGCTACTGCCCATAAAAGACAACAAAAAATGTTTCTATAGATACATTAGCAACAAAAGGAGAGCTAAAGGAAGAGAAATCTCCATCCTTTATTGGATGCAGGGGGAAACATAATGACAAAAGATGAGGAAAAGGCTGAAGTACTTAATGCCTTCTTTGCCTCAGTCTTTAAGAGTAAGACCAGTTGTTCTTGGGGTACCCAGCCCCCTGAGCTGTAAGACAGGGACAGGGAGCAGAATGAAGCCCCCATAAATCCAAAGGGAAATGGTTAGTGACCTGCTACACCACTTAGACACACACAAGTCTATGGGGCAGGATGGGATCCACCCAAGGGTACTGAGGGAACTGGCGGAAGTGCTCACCAAGCAACTTTCAATCCTTTATCAGCAGTCCTGGCTATCCAGGGAGGTCCCAGTTGACTGGATGTTAGCAAATGTGATGCCCATCTTCACAAAGGGCCGGAAGGAGGATCTGGGGAACTACGGGCCTGTCAGTCTGACCTCGGTGCCAGGGAAGGTTGTGGAGCAGATCATCTTGAGTGCCATCATGTGGCACGTACAGGACAACCAGGTGATCAGGCCCAGTCAGCATGGGTTTATGAAAGTCAGGTCCTGCTTGACTAACCCAATCTCCTTCTATGACAAGGTGACCCACGTAGTGGATGAGGGAAAGCCTGTGGATGTTGTCTACCTAGACTTTAGTAAAGCCTTTGACACTGTCTCCCACAACATCCTCCTGGAGAAACTGGCTGCTCATGGCTTGGATGGGCATACTCTTCGCTGGGTAAAAAACTGGCTGGATGGCTGGGCTCAAAGAGTTGTGGTGAATGGAGTTAAATCCAGTTGGTGACCGGTCACAAGTCGTGTTCCCCAGGGTTCAGTGTTGGGGCCAGTTCTGTTTAATGTCTTTATCAATGATCTGGACGAGGGGATCGAACGCACCCTCAGTAAGTTTGCAGATGGCACCAAGTTGGGCAGGAGTGTTGATCTGCTTGAGGGTAGGAAGGCTCTACAGAGGGACCTGGATAGGCTGGATTGATGGGCCAAGGCCGATTGTATGAGGTTCAACAAAACTAAGTGTCAGGTCCTGCACTCGGGCCACAACAACCCCATGAAACACTACACGCTTGGGGAAGAGTGGCTGGAAAGCTGCCCGGCAGAAAAGGACCTGGGGTTGTTGGTCGACAGCTGGCTGAATATGAGCCAGCAGTGTGCCCAGGTGGCCAAGAAGGCCAATAGCATCCTGGCTTGTGTCAGAAATAGTGTGGCCAGCAGGACTAGGGAAGTGATGTGCCTCCGTACTCGGCACTGGTGAGGCTGCACCTCAAATACTGTGTTCGGTTTTGGGCCCCTCACTACAAGAAGGACATCGAGTTGCTGGAGCGTGTCCAAAGAAGGGCAATGAAGCTGAAGGGTCTAGAGCACAAGTCTTATGAGGAGCGGCTGAGGGAACTGGGGTTGTTTAGCCCGGAGAAGGGGAGGGGGAGACCTTATGGCCCTCTACAACTACCTGAAAGGAGGTTGTAGCAAGGTGGGTGTCAGTCTCTTCTCCAAGTAACAAGTGATAGGACAAGAGGCAATGGCCTCAAGTTGCGCCAGAGGAGAATTGGATATTATGAAAAATTTCTTCATGGAAAGGGTTGTCAAGCACTGGAACAGGCTGCGCAGGGCAGTGGTTGAGTCTCCATCCCTGGAGCTATTTAAAAGACATATAGATGTGGTGCTTAGAGACATGGTTTAGTGGTGGACTTGGTAGTGCTAGGTTAACAGTTGGACTCGATGATCTTAAATGTCTTTTCCAATCTAAATGATTCTGTGATTCTATAAAGGCATTGAAACTATTTAAGGGTTAGGACTTGTTCCTCTCTAACAAGGTTATGTAAAATGAAGTGTGAAAGGAATAGGAAGTGAGCCCAAAGGATCAAAGAGAATGCCATGGCTTAGGACAGGGGAAACCAGTGGAAAGTAACACATGAGCTATTGGTGGATTGCCATTCATTTATGGCCATCTGGTAGACAAGAAAACAATCCCTCAGTCTTACAAACACTGATATTTGGATCTGTTTTTCTCCCCTTGTTTACAGACCCTCCTCAAGACCCTGCTTTGAAACAGATGAAACTCCTTGAACAAGAGTTTCAGAAATGAGACAACTTTCACAGATCCTTTCTTGATACACCTTAGCAGGGCTGTATTTCAGAGACAACCGCTCACCCAACACTTCCTACAATTATAGCTCACTTAAATATCTTAGTCTGGGAATTCTAGATTAATGTACCTCCAATTACTAGTCCATTCTGAAAAACATAGTAAAACCAGTGAAAGATGTCACAAGAAAATCCCCCACCCAAACACCACAAAAACCCCTCCTCAGAGATAAAGGCACCAGCTGGGCTGAAATTTCAAAATTACGTTTACATGGAATGACTTGAAGATGCACATATCTGCATACACATGTTAGAAAACCTTTTAGAAAACTTTTGAATTAGTTTATTTTATGGTATTTTCTGATTTTCACAGATTAGTAATTTCTCAATGTGCATGGTAATTGCAGGGTATTTAATACACTATTTTATATAGAACTTATGTCTTAGTCCATTAATGTGATACATTTACATCTCATAGCTTTGGTACGACTTTTTCCAAACCTCAGGTTGTTGCTCTTGACCCATTTTTCCTTCCTTTGTCCCCAGTGTTTTAATGACTTCATCTACTCATGTGAGGTCTTTCATCAGCTGTCTACACACTCCATGTGTCGGGCCTCTTCACTTCATCCCTCCCTTTCCCCACCTGCATACCCAATCTGCTAGTGTTAAAGGTCTCAACTTAAAATGATAAAACAGAAGTGATTTCTAAGTCCACAAAGAAGTGACAGTGCAGGAAACACATCTCTATTGGACCTTCTTATCAGCAACGCTCGAGAGCTTAATGCCCTCTCCCCACTGTGCTGCTTTTTTCCTTCCTTCTGAACAACTGGCATATCTCTAATGTCTCCTCCCCTGCACATGCCCCCATATATTACCTTCTGTTTCATCACTGAACTGCTTGTGCCTCTCTTCCAGGAGTCACCAAAGTGTACTGCCAAACACAGTGCATTTCCAGCCTTTTGCAGTGCGCTGGGTACTCTCTAAGGATGCCTTTCTCCTGCTTCACCCACAGATCACTTTTTGTCTCTGTCCAGGCTCCTGGAATGATCTCTCCATGTGCAAGATGAAAGTTCATTTTGCTCCTTTATATCCTACTTTTAAATTATTTTTTTTGGTGCTGTCACCCAGCTATACTGCAAATGTTCTTGCAACTTCATATATTTAAAAGCCAGCCAGATGAAAAGAGGCATATGTAACAGCAAACACAGCACAGCCTGATAAGATTAATTCCTTGTCATCCCCTATAATGTTAAATCTAATTTGAATTGCAGCCCTTGGGACCTGCAATTACATTTGTCCATCTGTCAATAAACTGCCATTTTGGGTTGTGCTGTAGTTAATTGTAGTTAATATACAAAGCTTTTCCCTCACTTTTCTTCCACCCCCCCCCATCACCTCTCCTTTCATTTTCAAGGTATAATTAGAGCCAAATGAAGAGGAGCAACACTGACTTAACGAGTTATTTATTTAAGAGAGAGCTAAAAGATAAAGAAAGATATTATCTGCTCAGGTCTGGGACACCCCCCCCCCCCATCTACAGAAAGATAAAGGAATAGGTATTAATGAGGACGATGTATAGGAGACTCATAAAATAGAATGTGTGAGAGACAACAGCTTCCTAACATATACTCTTTGTTTCTAATGCTTTCCTCGTAGTGGAAATTTCCTCGCACGAAAATGATCACTCTGAGCATTCAGGTTTGAATCTTGTTTCTTGTCAGCATCTAGGTTCACCTCTGACATGGATAGTGAGTTATGGGTAGTCCCAGTGTCCATTCCAATTCTGCCCACAAGGATGGTGAGAGCCT
Organism: Balaeniceps rex; assembly: GCA_013401315.1. NCBI lineage: Eukaryota > Metazoa > Chordata > Aves > Pelecaniformes > Balaenicipitidae > Balaeniceps > Balaeniceps rex. Next base: position 109,638 of record VYZW01060884.1, read on the forward strand.
CACTTAAATCTGTTTTTCTTGGCTTAGCCATATCTATACTTCTAGTAGTCTTATGTACTCTAAAGAGTCTTATGAAAATTCTTAATTCTCTATGGAGGATGGAGAAAGATTTGAGCTTTTATGTTTGAGTACACTTGCTGTCTTCAGATTCTCTGTTTTTCTAAAAAATGTCTTGTAAACATTAACACACTGAAACAAGTTGGAAACATGATTTCTTGCGGCAACACATGAAAATACATTAGGGATTAAAAACAAAATGAAGAAGATGTTTCAGTTCTTATAAAAAGAACCTTTTTTTTTTTCTAATTTCTATTAGGAGGGATCTAATTTGACACCACAATTCCACCCTTCCCTGTTAGCAAAAAATGCATGCAGTCTGTTTTCTATGATCTGTTGCAAATCTACTTTCTACCTGACCTTCTGCTATGAATCATTATTTTTAGATTAATATTTTATTTATAGGATTTGTAGATAGTAAACAAAATATGCACCAATTTCTGACTGTCACATGTCTTTTTCTTTTTTTTTTTCTGTTTTTTTTTTTTTTTTTTCCCCCAAAATGAAGCTGTACTGATCCTATTAATTGCATGTGGGATAGAGTCAGTAATCTTCCTCTTCATACTTTGCAGTACGGACACTGAATAGGGGGAGGGCTTTGGTCAAGACAGAATCAAAATCAAAAATAATGTTCTGCATAGAGGCTTGGCTTCTGAAGATGCAAAAACGTACTTTGTATTCCTTGTATATCAAAAGATTATACTTAAACTATGCATATTAACTGTGTTACTGATTATTAAACAAAAAAGCAGAAAAATTTCCTTGTGTGTAAGCTAACTTATAAAAAACTAGCAGTGTTAAAGTAGATGCAGCATTACCCAATTATACCCATCAATTTAAACTGATGACTGCTATCATCATGGAAGGAGTGGCTGATATACTAGAGTGTCATGCTACTATCCAGAGGGACCTCTACAGGCTGGAGAAATGGGCCAACAGGAGACACATCTGGAGTGTTGCATTCCGAGTACAAGAGAGACATGAGCATACTGGAGAGAGTCCACTGAAAGGCAGCAAAGACGATCATATGAGGAAAGGCTGAGAGAGCTGGGACTGTTCTGTCTGGAGCAGAGAAGGCTCAGAGGGGATCTCGTCAATGTATATACATACTGATGGAGGGGAGTAAAGAAGCCAAAGTTAGGCTCTTCTCAGTGGTATCTAGTGACAGGACAAGAGACAATGGGCACCATTTGAAATATAGGTAATTTAAACATGAGACAAGACTTCTACTTTAAGCATAATCAAACACTGGAACAGGTGGCCAGAGAGGCCGTGACCATCCTTGGAGATATGCAAAGCCTGACTGCACATGGTCCTGGGCAACCTGCTCCAGAGCAGGGTGTTGAACTAGATGATCTCCAGAGGTGCCCTCCAGCCTCAGCTGTTCTGTGACTGCAATCACCTTGTCAAGCACAATGTCCCCTTGGTAAAGGTGTTCCTGTTCACTGTTTGAAACTGCCTTTTTTGTCCTTTGTATGCCTGGAAATTGATTCCAGGGGGATGTCCTCCAGTCTCCTCCTAGTGACTGAGGTGAAGCTGGGCAGCCGACAGTTCCCCGGGTTCTTTTTCCATTTTTTTTAAAGATGAGTGTTTAGTTAGCCTTCTTCCAGCTGTCAGTGACCTCTTTGAGTGTCACTTAAAAAATAAAAATTACAGATAGCAGCACTTCAGTCATGGTGGTCATTTTTTTCAGCACCCATGGGTAAATCCTATGCAGTCCCATGGATCTGAACGCATCCAAGTTACCTAAGATGCCTGTAACTTGTTGCTTCCCATAGTCTTTCCTGACTAAACAGCCACGTGCAGAGGTCCAGGGAGCAGGCTTTGCTTGTGAAGCCTGAGGTAAAAATATATTCCTATATAGTCCTTTTTTGTGTTTCACTTACAGAGAAGCTCCTCAGCAAAGCAGGGCTTTTGCCAAAACTCCCAATTGTCTTGCACAGTAAGTTTCTCCTCACCATCTCTTCTTCTTCACAGTGATAGTCCTAAGTGGAAGACCTGAGGTTTCTGGCCCTGATGGTAGCTGCTCCTTCTCCTCTGTGACCAAAGTTCTGGCCCTATTCCCTAGCTGAAGAGCTGCAGAGAGAAGGAAGCCAGCTGCCCCAAAACACATGCTCTCAGCTTCCCCCTTCCTGGGGGGTCTGTGTCCTCGTGATGTTGCTCCTTTGCCTCCATAACCATTCCATACCACTCTCCTCACTCTTTCGGAGCTTAGGCTTTTGCTTTTGCAGAGGCTCTGTGAGGGTCCTCCCAATTGCTTGTTCGTCATTATCCCTGATGGAGGGAAGCTGTTCGCCCTTTCCTGCAGCTCCCATGGTGCAGGCCACCTAGCATGATGCATGATGCATGATGCATGATGCATGGTGCATGATGCATGATGCGCAATGGTGCAGGTCACCTAGCAGAGCTCCTCTCTAACAGCTGAGGCCACCCTCACCTTTGCTGTCCCAGTGAGGAGCACCAGGAGCCTGCTGTGGCCTGAGACTTCCATCGGTGGCGTCCAGCCTCAGGAGCTGCATGTGGGGAAGGGTGGCTGCCCTGCAGGGGATGGCTGTACTACCTGAGTGAGGCATCACCCTCGGGGCTCCTTCTCTCCTCCAGGCAGACCCCTGCACACCAGCTCTGCCATGAGCTGCTGCTTTGCATGCTGTCAGCCAGTTATTTCAGGTCGCTATTTTAAGATACCTATGAATGTTGAAAACTTTTACTACTCCAGGTTAACTAGTTAATTTTGAAGGGAGGTAAGGTGGGCATCTTGAACATGATCAAACTGAAATGGGATTTGAATATGCTAGAGACCTCTTGAAAATCTGTTGTTGAAGATCTCATTAGAGAGCTTTCCTTATATTCTTAAACATATTGATAGCGGGGTTTTTTTGGACAAGATAGCTTAAGTTAGACATTCAGGTTTGAAAATCTTGGCCAGAGTTTATCTGCAGTTCAGTCTTTAGTTATGTTGCTCATGTCTTAAATTTTACTTATAAAAATGAATATATGGTATTATATCAGTGGTCCCTTTCTTTTATAAATTTCAAAGCAAGCAAATTAAAATAAATGGAAATTCTCCTATTTAGTACGGCGGTGAGTAAATAGTTTGGGTATCTCTCTGGGCTTGTCTACAGGCAGACACTTAGAGAAATGCGTTCAAATTAACAATTCAGTCAGTGTCTTGATCGTATAATTGTACATATCTCTGTATGTACAGCAATAAAGTGGCCTTAATTTAGGATTATTTTTAATTGCCTTAATTTGTTTTATTTCAGTTTATTTTGGAAGTGAGATAAGTTAGCTGGAACAAAGCAACTTGAATTCAGAATAAGAGTGTTCCTGGAGGGATTTAATGCAGTTTAATGACTCCATATTACTGTCCCTGTGTATTTTCCTGTATTTAAGCCCTAAGAACTAAACAAAATGTACACAGCTTGTTCTTTCTGAAGAAAAGAATTCAGAAGTGTTTTCAAGTTAAAGAGCTTCTTTTAAGATCAGTTGGATAATAATGCTGAGGCACTTTGCATAAATGGGTTAAACCATTCATTTTAAAAACTTGACTATCTATTTTAATAATTCTATGCACAGGAACATCTTAATGAATCATATTATGTAGCTCATTTTATTGTGAAATACAATATTGAAGACCCTTTAACAGCTGTGAAAGATCCCAAATGTTTTAGCTTGTTAAAAAACATGAAGGCCCTGTTGAAATCTCTAAAGGAGTATTTGCAACTTATGGACTGTGTAAACTTATTGTGTAAAATGTTAGATGATTTTACACACGAGCTTAATTCTCCAAACCAACAATTACATACAAATTCTCCTGCACTGATTTTCTTTCCTGCAGAAAAGAGGTATTTGTTTCAGATTATTTTAATGTTGTCCTTTCTGTACATAATAACCAATATTCATGACAAGTCTATATACCCTGGTATTCATCCTTTCCTGCTTTAGTAGTGGCAACTGTATAGCAATGGCATTGGAAATGGGAAACCCCTCAGCCAAGGGTGAGCTGACAGGAATGCATACTGGGTACAAGGTGAATAAAGGTGCAGCCTAAGCAAATGTGACTTGGAGAGTGGTGGGAAGATATGGTATGATGGAGGAGATGTGTTATGACTGTGTAGTAATGACATCTACCTCAACTCCTGCCAAAATATAATGAATCTAAGAATTTACGCTGGGCTTTTTAGTCAAAGCACTTGAAGAAGGACTTGTATCTGTATTACAGTGGTGAGAAAAGGACATTTGGTTGTCAGATGGCTACAACAGAGTGATGCTTTTTTTCTATCACTCATTGTCAAACCAGGTCTACAGGGTGGAGAGGGTCCAATGCAGGACAGGAACTGGCCCAAACTCAGGACAAGTAGAGGCGTGTCAGGATGGTGCTTTGCTTCAGCTACTTGATCCTGCTGAGACGCACAGCTTATGGACTTGGCTACTGTCACAGCAATACAGTTGTACTGACACCAAGTCCTGAGCCTGGTCCTGGCCTTGGACCTAAGCGTGGCTGTAGCAGCCTACCCAGAGATGGGTGGATCTCCTCATTGCTCAGGTGTGGATTTGTGAAAAGCATGGGCAGGGGAAGTTGACTAAGGGAGCAAGAGCTCTCCATTTAGCACTGCCAAATACATCACACAAAGTCCTGGGAACAAAGGATCTATGAAACTGCTTAGCTTCTCTTGATTAGACAGAGATTGTATCAATCTCTGCTGAGGAATAGAAAAGCAAAAAGAAAGCTGATGATAAAGCCAAGAATACAAGTCTGGCCACTTCAGTTCCAGTCTCACTCCATGAATACAGATTTTCTTTAAATTCAAAACTATATCTTCAAGACCATACAGAAAGTGTTTGACCTAGAATATGCTAGAAAGAGATAACTAAATAGACAGCATTGCATTAAAGTTGGTATGTTACGGATTTTCCTTTGCTTTTTATGCATAGCATGTTTCGTGCTGCCACTGTAAAGAGTTCAAAATCCTGTGTTTCATACAGAAGCAAACACATTGTCAAGTGTGCTTATATAAGAAGATAATGGAGAGAAACACAGCAGCTTGCAAGGATGTCTGAAAAAGTGACTACTAAATTTTGGTTAAAAATACTTTTACAGAAGAAATGAAAAATTTGATAAGCAGAAAAGAGCACAGGGAAAAGATCAGTAATTATTGTTATGAAAAACAGGGACTAAACAAAAAAAAATCAAAAGAAAAGAAACTGCCAACTCAACCTTTACCTTTACCATTTCTAGAAAATGTGGGAACTCTAAAATATTAATATTTGGGTGTTTTCTTCCACACCTCACTGTGAATGAGATCTGAGTGAAACTGAAGGAATTACATCCATTTGTAAATGGATGACATGCAAATTTAGCTTGATCTGAATATTGTTTAGCCTACTATACATCAGCCTTTTCTCAAAGAACTCAGCTCTAGCTGCTTTGCTCTGTTTGTTGGTGCTTTTATTATTTGATGAAGTGTGTTGAATTGGAAGAGGGAAATCATAGCATTTTTGAAACAGGACCATACACAAACCTTATGAGAATTCTGTTAAAACTTAATAAATAATTTAAGGGGAAATATATTTGGTTAATTCAGCCTATTTTTCCAGTGTCTGTGTGCAGAGATGTACTCATGTCAAGTCAGTAATTTGCTTGCATATTCTCCCTTTCCCCATAAACTGAATTGAAGCAGTTTTTGGTGAGTACAAATACTTGATACTCAACCTCTTCTAGATAGGTCGAATTTTTATATTTTAGACTAATTCATACTATTAGCAGTATGATCACTTGAAAAAAGAGCGATTTCCCTGATACCAAATGCAGTATGAACATATATTTATGGGAGAGCTAAACCTCAGAAGCTATAAAACTAAACAGAAGGATGGGAAAAAGATGCAAACAGATGGAAATGTGAGCAGGATAATACAAATTATAAGATTTTAGCACAGAATAGCTGAGCTCTTTCACACAGGTTCCTTAGTGCAGTGTCTGCTATGACTAACAACCCTGTCAGCTGCAAATATCACTGAAACTGAATTTTGCATGAGAGCGGTTACAGGAGACTTTCATTAACTTTAGAGTCAGTGAGACTCAGCTGCTGGAATTGTCACCATGAGCAAGTTGAAGAGGAAATGATCACTCAGCTCATGTAGCTGTCTGGGGATTTTTCCCATTGCCCAGCTCCTTGTTAATATTTTGTTGGCAAAGTTAGATCAGCCCCTCAGTCCCCACCCCAGATGCCAGTTTGGCAAACCACAGTGTTTAATTCCTTTGAGAATGAAAATTATTTTACCTCAAAGCAGGAAAATATCTGAGCAGTGGTGGTTTTTTTTGTTAAGATGAATAAATTCTTAAAGCACAATCATGCCAAATTTAAATAAACACAGTGCATTATGCAAAGAGAAGTTTATGCAAACATATAATGAAGTGCATGGTGACACAGAATCCTTTTCTTAGTATTTGGCACTAATGCGTGCGTATGGGACTGAGAGTCAGAGAGATCTTGCAAGCTCATGTATATGCCATTAGATGGATGAGAGCAGAGAGGAAGCGACAACTGGAAAGGAGGGAGGTAAAGATGTGCTTACAGTTAGCAGTATAAGAAGGCTAACTGTATTTTTCTAACCAGTATTTGAGGATGGTGCTGGAAAATGCAAGTTTTAAAAAACTAAATTCCATCTTTTTATGCTTTTACATTTTTGTATATTGTGTGTTCCAACCCCACGGACTTAACTGGTGTTTTCACCACTTGAATCAAGTGGGTGTCCTTCTGAAAGGCTTAGCTGTGGGTGTATGTGAAAGTTCAGTGCATATGTGATGAAACCAACCACAAGGCTGAAAAGAAAATCATGTTTTAGTGCTCTTAGTGCAGGAGTCTTTTCACCTTTCTGCTTTTCTGTTACAATGGTTCAGCTTCCTTTATAAATAAGAGCTCTATTCCTGCATTGACCTTTTTCCTCCAGTAAGTAACTAAATACAGCATGTTTTTACTTCAATTAATTCTTCATTTATCTGTGCCCAGATTTTGTGCATGTTCAGGCAGGCTCCCTCCAGCTGGGTGTGCAAACAGTGGGAGTGGAGTGTCCCTGCCATACCTGGGGAAGCTCTGAGAGTCCAATAGCTGAAGCTATCTCTGTGGTCCCTTCTCACACGGGGAACGTTTTCAGTACTGACTATGGCTCCAATTCAGAAAAGCCCTGGCTTTCAAGATTAGCTTCGACTTGGTTGGAAGCCTTTAGGGATTTCCTGAAGTGGAGCCTCTTTCCCTCCAGACAAATGGCCAGGGTGTAGAACACTGAGCTATAAAATTAAGTGACTTAAGAACTAATTTTTGCTTATGTTTTGAAACTGTCACAAAGGTTGTGACTCAGTGGCTGAACACATAGAATACATACTTCATGCTTTTGCTTTACTGAGCCTAGATATTTGCCTTTTAAATAATGCAATACTAATATTGTGCTTTGCTATTCAAAACTCATTAGCAGAGCTTGACTACTAAGAAGAGGAACTATGGATGAGTTTTGTGACCAGTTACTGTCACAAGGCTGTGCTTTACTGAGCCACTTGGAAGCTGCCTTGACTCATTTGGGAAGACATAACATTCACTCTTTACCTTACATTTGACACAGTGGTCGTGTAAGCATAAACTCTTTGGTAGAGTCCTGTGCATAAGTGTTCTGGGGCCGTTCTTACGATAACTACAGAGTTTACTTC